>JAKTTJ010000063.1:0-61764 GCA_030581495.1 Waltiozyma xylosica | reverse complement strand
CGGTACTGTGCCAGTCGGTAGAGTCGAAACCGGTGTTATCAAGCCAGGTATGGTTGTTACCTTCGCCCCAGCCGGTGTCACCACTGAAGTTAAGTCCGTCGAAATGCACCACGAACAATTAACTGAAGGTGTCCCAGGTGACAACGTTGGTTTCAACGTCAAGAACGTTTCCGTTAAGGAAATCAGAAGAGGTAACGTTGCCTCTGACTCCAAGAACGACCCAGCTAAGGGTGCTGAATCTTTCAACGCTCAAGTTATCGTCTTAAACCATCCAGGTCAAATCTCTGCTGGTTACTCTCCAGTCTTAGATTGTCACACTGCTCACATTGCTTGTAAGTTCGACACTTTAATCGAAAAGATTGACAGAAGAACCGGTAAGTCCTTAGAAGATGCTCCAAAGTTCATCAAGTCTGGTGACGCTGCCATCGTTAAGTTCATCCCAACCAAGCCATTATGTGTTGAAGCTTTCACTGAATACCCACCATTAGGTAGATTCGCTGTCAGAGATATGAGACAAACTGTCGCTGTCGGTGTTATCAAGTCTGTTGAAAAGTCCGACAAGGCCGGTAAGGTTACCAAGGCTGCTCAAAAGGCCGCTAAGAAATAAGCTCCCTAATAATTAAGGTATTTATTTTATATTATTTTAGTTAATTGTTTATTTGTTATGTTTTCTTTTAAGTTTACGATCCCCTGGGTCTGATGTGTATCTTAATTCTAAGTGATATGATGTCATCCGTAGATTTGGTTTTCCTTTCCGGTGATAACTGTAAAGGAAGAAATGTGTTCCAGTAGTGTGGTTTGATGGTACAGCTCGCTTTTCTGAGATCCCAGTATGCAATAATTATTATTGTTGGTTGCAATTGCAATTTGATAGAGATGGTGATGTTGACTGTGACGTGACGACTGATTGTGGGTTTGGCGCAGAAACCGGGTAAGCATTTGCGCGCTGGTTGGCTGCTCCTGCTGCTACTGCTGCTGCATATTCAGAATCACATTTTAAAAATGGATACAAAAACACCAGTACCTAGCTAAGCGTGACATTAAAAAAGCAGCGCTATTCAACTACGACGATTCGTTTGCTGCTTATTCAATCCTCTTGCTTCTGCCTCAATATCTAACCTTCTAACCAGTGCTTTTTTTTGCCAACTCAAGCCCAAAGTGAAGACATTTGAATTATACGCATACTTGCTCAAGGATCACAGGTTTTGAACAACAATCTCAGCGCTAGATCTAACCTCTCTCCACATCGAACCATAATCATTACTCACATTCAAATAAAATGGCCATTAAGAAGAAGACACTTTTGAAAGTCATTATTTTAGGTGACTCTGGTGTTGGTAAGACATCTTTAATGCAACAATTCGTGAATGGCAAGTTCTCCCATCAATACAAGGCCACCATTGGTGCTGATTTTTTAACCAAAGAATTAAACATTGACGATAAGACTGTTACTATGCAAATATGGGATACTGCTGGTCAAGAAAGATTCCAAAGTTTGGGTGTTGCCTTCTACAGAGGTGCCGATTGTTGTGTTTTGGTCTACGACGTCACCAACCAGAAGTCATTTGATAACATCAGTTCTTGGAAAGATGAGTTTTTGATTCAAGCCAACGTTAAAGACCCGGAGAACTTCCCATTCGTTATCATTGGTAACAAAGTTGATGTCGATGATTCAAAGAAAGTTGTCACACAGAAGAAAGCTCAACAATACGCTGCCAATTTAGGCAATCTACCTATCTTCCAGACATCTGCTAAGGAAGCTATCAATATTGATCAAGCTTTTGATGTTATTGCCAGAAACGCTTTACAACAAGAAGAAAATGAAGAATTTAATGGTGACTTCGATGACGCTATCAACATTAACTTAGAAAGTGAAAACCAAAGTTGTGCTTGTTAAGACGATATGCGTCATCTTCCTCCTTGCTTCCCCCTCCTCCTCTTCCTCTTCCTACTCTTAGTTCATACCTCCTTTATTAGTATGCTACCGTGCTCTTTATTTCATCTCCGTGTTGTTTTATATTTGTTTTTCTGTGATTGTTTAGAATAATCTTAATGCCATAAAAATCTAATGAAAAAATTGTCACTTTGAGGGATTAAATAGAAATGGTCTGGGTAAGTTTAGATAGCCCTGGGGCCGTCTACCTTCCAGTTAAAGTGTATACACACCTCGATCAGAAGCCTTTTAACAAGTAAATTACAGAAGAGCGTGCAGTAGATATGATTGGCCAGATCAGCCATCGTACTCAACACCGATAAGCAGATTCAAAAAAAAAAATTAACCAAAAGCGGTTGCGGTTCTGGCTGCGCTTGCTCATTCATCTTACGAAACGCGCGGCTCAGCCAAACGTTTTTCCTACCGGGGAGCGCAAGACTCTAGCGGTCGTCGCCCAATTCTGCTAAAAGAAACAATTGGGGCTTTGGCTTGCATTCAGGTTCGGAAAAAGTGAATAGAATAGAACAGGAGAATTAATTCTTCAACTTCAACAAGCGAGTCGATTAAGGATCCTTTTGTCCTAAGGCACGACTAGCAGTTCTAAACGTCTTCAAATAATGAAACATTCCCTCTGCATGCAAATATAAACAGTCTATTCTCATCATTTGCCACGTTTTAAACCCTAAATCAAGAACACTCGCCCCCTTGCGCCTGAGATATACCACAAGGATAACAATTTCACAACCCGTGCATTTATAACATTACTCCATATTAAAATAGGAACAATTTAATATTCAAAACAAAACAGATATGCCGAAGATGGAGCATCCTACAAAACTACTACCCAGAGACTACATCGATTGTTCACGGGAAGATCTAGTGGTGTTGATATCACGCATGTTGAACTCAATTATAAAGATAAATGACCAACAGAGAGGAACTGACTTGGGAAATGAGAATTTGACACGTTTCCACTCCAGAACTCCACCAGGTATCAGTGTACACAGTTACCTCACGAGATTATCACGTTATTCGTCCTTGGAAAATGCCGTCTTGTTGGCTGCTGTCTATTACATTGATACGCTATCACAGGCATTTTCAAGCTTCACTTTGAATTCATTGACTGTCCATAGATATCTTCTCACAGCCACCACTGTTGGTAGCAAAGGTCTCTGTGATACCTTCTGTACAAATAATCATTATGCCAGAGTTGGTGGTGTTAACGCCACTGAGCTAGAAATCCTGGAGAGAGAATTTCTCATACGAATGGATTACCAGATACTCCCTAAGAACGACGCCATGACTTCCAATAATGATGATAGGCCAGATAACGCGGTTACTGAACAAGGCCAAAGAACCAGTAGGAGATCACGTTCCATAACGAATATCCCAAATTCATCAGAGATCAGTCAATTCGATGGTTTTGCTGTGTTGGATATTTATTATCGCAAGATGATTGAAATCGTAGGAGGACAAACCTCAATTGACGATGGGGAACTTCTTGAATCTTTCGCATATCAATTGGTTCCAACTAATGCAGAAAATCTTCATGTGAAACATACCAACACATTACCAGATACTATGTCAGATCTAAGATTTGTCCAATACAAACAAGAACTTCTTCAAGAAATAGGTTCAATCACTCAGGGGCAGAAAATGGTGGGGGATTTTCAAACTCAAACCATGCAGAAGCCTGAAACAGAAGAAAAGAGAGGAGGTGCTAGTATTGGAAATAATAGCACAGAACATTCGGTATTATACTCCAATGGAGATATGGTCTCTTCAACAACACCGACAACGAATATGTCACAGATATCTCAGACAAGGGGTATTAGAGATGAAATTAACCCTAATTTAGTCAAATCACCTTTGAAAAGACCCATGGATCGTGACCCCGATCATGCCGGCACATCGCATTTGCAGAACAGAGAAAAAGATAAAAAAATTCGTATTAGTTCAGAAGAGGGGGTGTGCACTAAAATAGAACCTCAATGCGGCACTGAAGATGACGAAGAAGATGACAGCTATTCAGGAGAGGATGATTACTTCGATGATGAAGATGAAGTCTATGGTTCAGAACATCTGGAAACGAACAATGGGAAGAACTAGAAAGTGCGGCGGGAGCCCGAAATTGATTAACTTGTTTATTTATTTAAGTCATTATTGCATATCAATATATTTTTAAGCTTTCCAAATTTATATAAAGTCTTTTAATAAGATGTGAGGCAGAGAATCAATTCGATATGACACGTGATCACAACTCAGGGATGCTAAGCTGGTTCAGGGCTTCGCGAAATCTGCAAGATTCGTACAGGCATGGCCGATTTATCAAAACCAAAATGAGTGAGTGGCGAATACACAACCAGATCTCCTTCATCTCAGTAAACGCTAAACAATCTTGTTTTAACAAAACAAAATGACCACCGTTAGCTCAGGGTACCAATCAGAAACCACCAGCACCCCAATTGAACACAGATTCAATCCATACTCCGACAGTGGTGGTACTATTTTAGGTATTGCCGGTGAAGATTTCGCAGTCTTAGCTGGTGATACTAGACACACTGTTGGTTACTCCATCAATTCCAGATATGAACCAAAAGTTTTCTCTGCTGGTGACAACATTCTTATCAGTGCCAATGGGTTCTCTGCTGATGGTGAAGCCTTGATTTCTAGATTCAAGAACCAAATGAAATGGTACCATTTTAACAATAACAAGAAATTGACTTTAAAATCAGCTGCTAGATTCATCCAACATTTACTTTACGGTAAAAGATTCTTCCCATACTACGTTCACACTATCATTGCTGGTTTAGATGAAGAAGGTAAGGGTGCCGTTTACTCTTTCGATCCAGTTGGCTCTTATGAAAGAGAACAATGTAGAGCTGGTGGTGCCGCTGCCAGTTTGATCATGCCTTTTTTGGATAACCAAGTTAACTTCAAGAACCAATACGAACCAGAGTCCAATGGTACTGCTAAGAGAGAATTGAAATACTTGAAATTGGAAGAAGTCATTGAATTGGTCAGAGATGCTTTCAGTTCTGCTACTGAAAGACACATTCATGTTGGTGATGGTTTAGAAATTTTGATTGTTACCAAGGATGGTGTTAGAACTGAATACTTTGACTTAAAGAAGGATTAGAGTAGCCACTAAAGTGTTTTATGATATTGTATACTATTGTTAATGAAAATTAGATTATGAAAACTTGAACAGGAACTAGCGTGGTAAATAGTGGCAGCTATAACTTTTACATGCTGTGTGCAAATCCGAACTCCTAATCGGGACAACGCGCGATTTTTTATGGGGGCGGGGACTTTTTTCGCAAAAAAATGAAACAGAATTGCGAAAATTACGAAAATCAAACATGAAAAGGACAGGATGTAAACAAACGTGAATATTGGCAGAAGCTCATTAGATACGCGTCAGGTTTGATTAATTCATTTCGAGATTGTCCATAAAGGTGTTTATTGTAATCCAAGTGAAACGAACGCTGGGCTAGCCATTCAAAGACAATCTTTATCCACTGCTCTTGGATTTATACCCAGAATCATTCAAAACAAATAATTCAGAATTCTTTGATTTGCTACAACAACACATCTAGGAAAGAAAACTCTGTTTCCCAAACTGACAGCTAACTTTCAATCATCGATTAACTAATTAAAAATGAGTCAACGAGATCGTGGCTATCATCATTCACACCATAGGAGCTCACAGCAAAGCTCGCCGCCAGGGCACCGTTCCCTGGCAAATACATCCCATGACCCCCATGACAAGGAGAGACCGAAAAAGGCAACAAAGATCACAAATCTTTTCAAGAGATCAGTATCTGCTACGGCTTCTTCAAGTCCCACAAGAAATGGCTATAGAACTTCTAGAGATACTGATACCTCATATAGAAGTAATATCACCCTGTCGCAGCCACTTTCGGGTACCCTGGATCGCCAAGATGCGTCATATAGTTCATATTCCCAACCTCATAGATCTCATTCACAAACACTATCCCCACCCACAAGAACACAAAGCAATAAGGATATCTCACACAAAGCTAGGAATTTTAACAAGATACGGCAACGTGAACCAGCTTATAGATCCGATTTCATCACACCTATCAAAGAATCTCCAGTTAAGAAAAGAAGATACAATTACAACGACGAAGAATATGAAGAACATTCCACGTCGTTCCAAGTTGCATTGCCCGTTGAAGACTCACCAATAATACGAAAGAATAAAGAGATGAGAGAAAATACCAATAGAAGGTCTTCTTTGGGGAAAAGAGGTAAAAGAGCTTCATCCATTGGTAATGGGTTTTCCGCCACCCCACACGATACTATTCCCACAGAAGAGTTCTATAAGCATATTGATCAAGATCTATCAGATCCACAGAAGATGAGACAGCTCTTAACCTGGTGTTCGACCAGAATGTTGGAATTAGATGGAAGAAAGCATATAAAGCAGAAGAATCTGGTTCCACAAAGTGATATCACAACGTTGAACATTGCCAAAATGATTAAAGAGGAGATGGTTAAAGATTTAAAGGATGGTAAGATCAATACAAGTTGGTGGGATAGTGACAGCGGTGAGAATAAAGATAAAGAACAAGTGGAAGAAGAAGAAGAATTGCCAAAGAAGCCTAATGAAAGAAACACCCTGAATGCTAACCTGTTGGAAAAATTAAAAGACAGATTAGCGGAACTCAAAAAGGACGTGTCAGAATGGCAAAGTCTAGGTGATAAACATCATGGTTCGATAAAGGCTCTCAAGTTCGATTTCGATGAATCTCAGATAAAGTCTCATATCAATATCAATTCACATGAGGATTTCAGGAAAGTTCTTGATAGCAGTATTGTGAAAGAAGTGACCAATATTGAAAATCAAACGTCAGAAAGGATAGTTGGTAGTTTGGAAGAAACATTGGATAAATTCAGCGATATGGTGTTCAAATTGAAAGCATCTCGTGATCTCAGAAGTGAATTTGTCAATTCGCAATCTCAAAAGATAACTGATGTCATAAACACTGCTGGTTCAAAGACTCATGTTGATCGATTGGAACAAGAGGTCAAGAATTCTAAGACGGACAGAAACCCTGATTCTAAGCTTATTCTACGTGCTATCACAAGGGTCGAAAGGAGCTGATTCAGATTTTATACGGTAAAGTACTGTTGGATCAGTTGGATTTGGGTAATAATGCAAATATTGAGTAGCAAATTTATTTAGAAATATGTTGCTTTTTTTCTTAAAGTCTCTTCCTTCATTTATCTGAATTACATCACGAGCGATTTGTATTACGACGAAATTATGCTACGGGAATCTGCACTTTGATCTAAATCTATAATAATCTTTGCTTCATTAAAAGTCCTCCGATCTCTCATATCTATAGATACTTCTTGGCACAAGCCTTCACTTTCATATCAAATACACTTGAAACGATGACATCATTAACTTTATAGAACGGGTTGAGCAACGTCTTGACATATAGATCATTCAGGTCCATAAAAAACTGCTTTATTGAATCTTCGTTCTTGTAAACAGAATTATCGTGAATCATAAGGAATTTCACATTGGCACTTGTGAGAAACCCAGATATGTAATAAGAACCAGCACCGTTATGAAATTCGTCAAACGATTTCAAATATAGTTGATTTGTCTGCCACTGTATATCTTCGACAATATCTATGGAGGAATGGATTATGAAAGGATTCAATTCTTTCATCTCTGGGGAGAATTTGGATGTGCCATCGCCGCCTTGTCTATGTGTGCCGAATTCGCATTCGTAAATGGGACTATCTGTAGTTCCTATTATGGCTAAGTAATATGACATTGTAATATTGTGTTATGATTTTTGATGGAAAAAATGTGTTAGTTAGTAGGAGTTAAATCAAGATAACAGTAAACCAGCCTGGCCTCCGCTGTGTTATTATTATGTTTGTTTACTTTCCAATGACCGCGAAAACTGATAGCGGGGCTTAGTCAGCGAATCAAATTGCTCCTACATTAATAATCTTCAACTTTTCATTGACAGCCTATTCATTGTGATTGACCTTTTTTTAAAATTACATACAGATTAAAGTCATTTGATGTCTACAACACCCAAGAACTTAAATAAGACAGCTTCTGGCTCTCAGAGCACTAGGAGGCGGCTACATGAGTCATTTACAATCGACAACAGTAGTGACATTGTGACTACAACGAGACGCATACCCAGTGGTTCCAGTTTAACCAAAGGTTCTAGAAATGTTTCTGGTTCAACCACAAATATAGCTGCAACAAATAGCAGGAAACCAAAAAAAGTTTCTGACTTTGATTTTGATCCATTGAGCTCCCCGAAGCCATCATCTCTGTCACAGAATTCATCCAAATCGTCTCAATATCCATCCTTGGAGTCTTCAAGAAGGCAGTCCTCAAATAGTATTGAATCTTCTACAGATATCATAGATGCCACAGGCACCAGCTCTTCCCATGCTCAAGATCTTCTTCAAAACCAAACAATCAAAGAAACTACACCCGAAGAACAAGCAGAGAAGTTGAAAGAAGCGGCGCAGTTGGCAACTGTGTTCTTAGAAATGAGAGAGGCCATTATGACAAATCACAATGTGGATACCAAACAAAACGAAAGAACCGGGTTTGAAAGAAATACCGTACCCTCTTTAGAAGATTCAGATTTACCGTTTCATAAACCACTAGGTTACAATCCTCATCAACCACATAAGAAAGTATCGAAAGCCACGGTTCAAAGAGCAGAAAGAGTTAAAGCTATGATGAATTTGTATTACTTTGCAATGTTTCAATGTCAGAAACTGACGGATCCAAGCCACAACTCGGTTGCTGGTATTTATAACCCTCTACAAATCATCAGAAATAGAAAAGTGAAAAAGCGGTACCAAGTCCATCAGGAGAATCTCAGTCTACGAGTCTTGCCGTACGCTTCAACAGCGTTTTCCCAAAGAAAAGATAGTAAGAAGTTTCCATGGGAAATCGAGTTACATGAAGTCTCTAGGGAATACATCTGGAGAGCTCAGCATATGAACGAATTGTTGGATCCACGTGGTGAATTATGGTATCCGCCAAACGATGAGAAGAACCTTAGACATAAGCATAGGCATCGTTTCAGCGGACATCACCGTCACCGCTCTGGGGAAGATCATGGGAAACGCTCAGAAGCTGAAGAGGAAAATGAAACTGTTAATAATATACATGACAAGTTGTTTGATGTACAAAGCGACGATGGTAACGAAGATGGTTCTGATCCAATAACTAATACCGAAGAAGATAGAAACACCAATAATGCTCCTGCTGAACTTAGTCTTCCTGAAATCGCCACCAGAAATTTAACATCAAGATCAAGATCAGCTTCCAGAGAAGAAATATCCGCAGGAAGACCATCAAGAACATTGGATAAAATTAATGATAAGATCCGTAAGCGTTCCAAATCGCCATTCAAGAAATCTAGCAATACCGCCAATAACACTAATACATCACAGCCGGGCCTAATTACTCCTTTGAGACCTCTTTCTGGAGATTTGAGTATTTCTTCGCTAGAAGATAGGGAACTACCTGCTAATGTCACTAACGATAGTTTTGTCAACCCTCAAGAACGCCACGCTCAACACAATAATTTCTTTGAAGGTATTACCATTGAACCTGTTAAACCACATCACCAGTCTCCAAATCCAACCTCGAAAGGCTCGTCCGATGATACTGGTACTGATTATACTACTACCAGCGTCGCGGGTGGTGGTATTAGTGGTAGTAATGGCACGTTCACTACTCACAAAGACTCCTCTGCTTCGCAATTGAAGGAACTCAGTATTAGAAGTGAACAGGAGATCATACGCGCCAAATATGACCAAGACATGAGAAAGTACTATAACAAGTTAATCAACTTGAGTGATTTATTGGATGTATCTGACAACTTCTTTCAGATAAAATCCTTACAATATCAATCAAAGATCAGCCAATTAGAAGTATTAGAGAACCAAATGAACAAAGACCCGGACTTTGTCGAAAAAAATCCACTAGGTTCCAATCGCAACCATCATCATAGAAGACCGTCTATTGCTTCTTCCTTTTCCACTGAAGCTCAACAACATGGTTCTTTGACTTTACAGAAACTAGACGAATATGAATCATTAATCACAACAATTAACAGAAACTTGGAGAATTACAAGAGCAATTCTATCATTGGCATTTCGAACGATTTGGATAGACATCTTTTGAACTCTGATAGAAACATTGGTGAGATAAATACAACGTTGTCCTTGGAATTGAGAAAACTTAATGAGAAATTCGAAAAAATCAGTTATAGTTTCAAAAGTTACAATTTCAAGATTCAACCGCATATCTTAAAGAAACATAGAAAATCCAAATCATCCACAAAATCATCTGCAAAGGATGACGATCAAGAAGAAGACGAAGCACTCGACGCGTCTTATCATGGATCTCGTCTCACAGATGGTGCATTTGAAAACACGGTCTATTGGGTATTGGAGCATCTAGTGGTGGTCTTGCTTTGGCTCATTTGGTTTTTATTTTGGTGCTTTAAAGTTGGGAAACTAACGTCTTTGTTAGTTTGGGAATGTTTGAAATGGATGTTGTCTTGGTAGTTGTACTAGGTCTTGAAATGTGTTTCTTATAAATAACGATGGATATTTTGAATCATAGCTCTTCTAGTTCTGTATGTTTTCGAACTCGGCAACCATGTACCATGGTTAATTAGATCAATCTAATCAACCGTCTTCGCTGTATATTGCTGTTAGATGCAATTCGGAAACTAGTATCCGAACACTAGGCTTGCTTGGGATTACATGGACGATCTAGCCCAGTTTTCAACATAATACTTAATTGCTTCTGCGTTGAATTTGAAACGCGATAAATATTCTATTTTTGTACAATTGAGGTTTCCAGACCAAGAGAAATTGTGACATGGGTCTGTTATGCTTTGGAAGATAATGATTATAGAAAAATTCAAAAAAAATTGATTTCGCCCAGGATCGAACTGGGGACGTTCTGCGTGTTAAGCAGATGCCATGACCAACTAGACCACGAAACCAACTGTTGAAAGTTGAAAAGGTTAAAAGTTCACTATAAATGACATTAAGGAAGTTTTGTATATGAAACGAGCGGTGCCATATGACTTATGCAGCAAAAAGAATACTTGAACTTTTTTATACATATTCCAATACCCAAAAAAGGAAAATAGGGGTTTAGCAAGTGCTGATATTTTTTTTAGATTAGCCTTACTGTCCGCTTCGCTCCGGTATGTAAAACATGCCAGAAAATTTCTGAGTTAGTTGAAACTTTGTTGAATTCCGGAAGTCACATGATGTTGTGAAATTCCCTGCATGTCCCAAATGTAAAGTGTCCGTATGTCTGGATAAACACTAAATTACAGATTATAAGGTAACCTATATAACTACGTGACTACTGGTGTCAGGAGTATACTTTTTGAGGTTACTCTATTTTTCATCCAGAGTGTTCTAGACCTTATCCAGACACGGGCCTATGTTCGTTTCTTCTCTTGTTGTTTTATGAAGATTTGTCTATAAAGGAGGAGTTCATCCTCCTTTTTCTGTTATTGATTCTATGCTATATAGTCTGTTTAATCTAACTAACGAACTTGATTATTACTTCCATGGCTGATCATATTGTTGCTTTAGAACGAGTGTTAGTCAAACTTCATCAGTTTCTGTGAGCACCATGGATGACTAGTCAGATTAGCCCAAATGTTGTAATAGCATAACCACCCAAGGTTTTCCCTAAGCCTGACACTCCTTCTGCTACCAAACCATAGCAACCCGCGAGAGCAGTCATAGATGCCATCGTCGCGACGACGCAAGCGCCACCACTGAATGTGTTGAAGCCCGGGATAAGTGAGACTGCTGCGCATCCATTTCGCCAGACGAATAGCCCCCCGTACGTATCAAGTACAAGATTTAGCAGACCAGCTGACACCCAACTGACCCTAGAAATGCGTTTGGTTATTGCATCATTTGCTGTTGAATTAGCTCCTAAGAGTAGTATGTTTGATAAATCAGCGAAGTTTTGGCTATGGCTCACTTCAGACTCAGTTTTGACCACGATCACATAAGGCTTCGAGATTTTTGCGGCGGATAGGATAATAATACTCCAATATAGAGAAAAAATGATAATTAAAATGATCACTCTATTTGAGACAGTAATGTTCATGGTCTCCATGTGCCTCAACATGATAGAATTGAGAAACTTAGCTGGTTTACCATGGAAGCTTTAAGAGATAACTCTATTTTGAACTAAATGACTAGAACTTACCACACATATATACTTCAACAATGTTCCAAAAAGACGGGAATTAAAACCCTATATATGCAACAGTAAATTAATTCGAGTACTGCCTCCCGGATTTACCGCCTCTTGGATTTTTGGACAGAAAGTGGGAAGACAATAGGAAAACTGTCTAAAGGAAAACCCGGAATGAAATAGCAGATATAACTCAATGAGCAGCTTAAGCCGACAAGTGTATCGTTTTTGGTAATTGCTGCCGATCGATTTTCACAATTATTCGATATTCCGGCGAAATCTGGCATTGGTGTACATGAAATGGCACTCTTCATGCACGTTGTGAAAATATTTCATTTACCTCATGTGCCATTCTTTTGGGCTGTTGCAATCCGAATTAATCACCATTTATTTCCTATTTTAGAAATTTCCAATACTTTCCATTCAGGGTAATTAATCAGCCCAAAATAATTATTATTTTCTATCTCTGATTTCATTTCACACTTTTAGTTTTTCTTATATTAAGATTTTGAAACACCTCTAATTACTTGAACAAGACTGGGCGGTATTTTTTTAGGTTAGTCTCTGCTTCCCTCTGGTATGTGTAACATGCCAGAAATTTTCTGAGTGAATTTCTACAGAATCCATAAAGTGGGTGAAAGCATTTCGAGTTGAATATGTTGATCTCTTCTTCGATATTACTTGCTACTGGTTTTTTAGTTCTGTAATTTGCGAAAATCTTAGAATTTAAAAATCAAAAAAAACACAGAGCCAGAAAGCTCGCACAAAGACCTAAAGAAGGGAAAATAAAATGCCTAAGGATATTACAAAACGGAGTGAAAGAGTAAGATTTCGTTATCAATAGAAAGTTGAGCTCAGGGCGCAGAATTCTCTGCTATTGAAGTTTAGCAGATATTTCTCTACGGAGAACAATCTCTATTTGAAAATTTTACAGCCAAAAACGGCAATTTTCGATCATTCTCAGTAAGAGAATGTGGTGTAACCAATTTAGGGTCTTACCTGACTCCTCACTACTACATGGGGTTTAATATATGGGAGTTAAATAGAGTTCCATTTCTACACCACATCTCTACAACCAATCGTGGAGTTACGCGATTCCAAGTGGTCCGTCAAGAACGTTGAGAATAACCACGATATCGTCATTGAAGTCGAACGATCTCAGCCTATATTGATTGCTGATTGTAAGAACGCCATGGTGCAAGTGAAAGGAAAGGCCAATGCCATTTCCCCTTCTGGGACTTTGAAAACTGCCCTAATCGTCGATTCATTAGTCTCTAGGATCGATATTGTCAAGTCTAAGAAGTTCGGGATCCAAGTCTTACAATCGATCCCAATGATCTCTTGTGATCGCTGTGATGAAGGTCAAGTTTACCTGAATGCGGAAGCCTTGAACATGTAAGTTTACGCTTCTTGCACGACAGCTTTGAACGTCATTGTGCCTCAACTAGAAACAAATGATGGTGATTTAAAGGAATATGGTATTCCGGAACAGCTGAAACATACATTTGCCCATGGGGTTTTGAAGTCTGAGATTATCGAACATGCAGGTTAATCAACCAGAACCGACTTCAAAGTACGTACGAGTTCTCACATAAGTCGTGTATTGTGTGTGCAGTGCTATTTCTCCAATCCCACATGAGATTACATGCGACTACATGAGATTGCATATGACTTTCGCGATCCCACAATTAATTTGTGTGTTTAGTAATTCTTAAATCCCAGGAAGATTTTCCCAAAAGTGCAAGATGTTCTTACCCACGTGACGCGGCGGCGACACGTCTGGAATTTTTCCACACCAACGCGAAAAAACACGAAATTTTCCCTTAGAGATTATTACCATTGAATCTGAAAATTTACGCGTTGTCACTCTAAGCAAAAAAAAGCAGGAATCTTAAAGCCCGTCACCTTCCACTTATTTATTTATATGTTTAGCAGACTAGCAACAGCAGTATTTAGAAAGTCAAATAACCACAAAATGTCCGTCCAAGAAATCAAAAAGACCAAAGTCAACGAAACCTTGAAAGTGTTCAAGAGATCCGACAAAGCCACTACTCCAACCAAGGGCTCTCCATTATCCGCCGGTTACGATTTGTACTCCTCTGAAGCCGCTGTCATTCCAGCCAAGGGCCAAGGTCTTGTCGCCACAGACCTTTCTATCATCTGTCCTATTGGTACTTACGGTAGAGTTGCTCCTAGATCCGGGTTGGCTGTCAAGAACGGTATTTCCACCGGTGCTGGTGTTGTTGATGCCGATTACAGAGGTGAAGTCAAAATTGTTCTTTTCAACCACAGCGACAAGGACTTTGAAGTCAAGCAAGGTGACAGAATCGCTCAATTGGTCCTAGAAAAGATCGTCAATGCTGATATTGTCGAAATCGAAGACGCTGAATTGGACCAAACCGAAAGAGGTGCTGGTGGGTTTGGTTCTACTGGTACCAACTAGATCAACTAAAACTTGATCTTGTTGGATCATGATAGAACTGTTTTTTTCAAGTTCAAGTGTGTATAATATGGGTAATTGTAGTTTAAATAAACGTGGGACGTTTCACAATAACTACTGCAGCAAGCATCGGTTTGCAAAATGAAATAAATGACGTGGTGATTTTTATATGTAATTTAACTATTTATAGACAATTTATTGCTTAGACTGCTCCTTAGCTGATTCAGCAGCAGAGGATTCAGCACCAGCAGTTTTAGATGGTTCAATAACCTTTGGCTGAGGTTCTTCGTAATCTTCCAATTTGATGTTATCTTTGACTGGGATTTGAACGCCATGTTCTTGTTCCTCCTTGATCAATTCTTCTTGCTCCTTGATGACGTTCAACTTGAGCTTGGCATCAGTGTTGTCAACCTCGGCCTTTGTGACGTTGTAAACTTCGTCTGGAATGGATCTGAAGACCTGGACCAACGCATCAAAGTAGTTGTCAATGTTTTTGGCTTCACCATAGGTGTAAACACTGGAAAGAATCAACAAGGTGGATGGGATCTTTGCTCTCAATCTCAAGTCCAGCCAGATCTTTAAGTCGTCCTTCAATCTGGCTGGGGAGACGTCAGCAGACTTGATCCCTCTGGAGATACAGGCACTTTGCAGCTCAGACAAAGACAAAGACTCAACACCTTCGTAGTCGATGGCCTTGTCGTCCTTGATGATCTGCAACAATTTGTAACGGATTTGGTAACGGAGAATGTGGTCAGTACCGAAAGGTCTCAAGTTCATGTACTTTGCCATAGCAACCAGCTGAGGTCTGGACAAGTTATCCAAAACGGCATCGTTCTTGAAAAGTCTGGCAATCTTGACGATCTGTTCTCTTGTTGGAGCTTCACCCAGAGTGTTCAAAGTCTTGAAGAATTGCACAAACTCCTTCTTTTCGTCAGCTGTAGTAGTGCCGTGGTCCAGCTTCAACCCGGATTCTCTTAAAGTTTTCCTCAAGAACTCAGACGTTTGCTTTCTGGTGACTAGCAACTTGGCTCTCTTCTTGGTCTTGTCAGCCTTGGATTCGTAAGTGGAAGGCAACAGGTTTGGGAAGATCTTCAAGGCAATCGGCAACAACAGCTCAGCAAATGGAATAATGATAAACGCACTGAACGGAACCAATCTGAACATATCCCCTGTGGTTCTGGTCAATTGGTTGTGCTCTCTTCTACTGAGCTCGTAACCTCTCAACATCTTGAATAGCAACTTGGTGGAAACCTTGACTTCGTACCCAAGAAGTTTGGTACCGGCCCAGTAATGCTGGACTTCATGCTTGACCCTGTCCCATAATGGAGGCTTGACATCAGCTGGAACTTCCTTTGATGGGTTGGCAACAACTTCGGCAACAGGCTTCTTTTCAGCGACAGCTGGAGGAGCAGTAGCAGTCGCAGTGGTATTAGCGTTGGGCTTCTTGTTGTCAGTAGTAGATTGTGTGCTTTGGGATCTATGACTGGTGATGAATGTGTTGTTGCTCTTTGGCAAACCAACAAGAGTAGCTCTTCTCTTGATCAAGACAGATGTCTGTCTCTTCACTATTTGTGGCAACATTCTATTGCAGTAGATACTGTGTATGTGTATGTGAATGTGTATGAGTAAAAGTTTAAAGGGAATAGATCGAATAGTCTGCGTGTGATAGAACTAACCGAATCAATCAACCAATCAACCAGGAAAGAAGAAGGGGAAGAAGAAAATTTAAAGTTGGTTCCTACTAGCGGCAGATCTAATATTTAATATTCTGGCTTCGTTTTCAGGCCAACAGCGTCGTCACCCACTAATGATAAATTTGCCACTCCGGCGGATTTAGCCGATCACCGATGACAGAAACTGTAAATAAACGTAAAAACCTGCGCCGGATAATTTGTGCCGGATCGCGAAAATTACCGCAAATGGTTTGATCATAAGTTTTCTTGACCCTGAAAACTTGCACGTGATAAAATGATTCCATTTGTTCAACTATGAATATCTGACTACGCAGACCTACCACTACTTGATTTTAAACTAGCATGATAGTAAACGACAGCCTCAACATCGTCTTCACTTTCGATAGAAGTGACGTCACTATCCAATCTTGAGGTGATTCGCTGATATTCCAACTCTTCTTTCCTAGATAAGAACCAAACAATCCCAGTAGTGACAATTCCAACAATTCCTAAGAATACATTGTAAATAAACCCTATTTTAAATCTTGGTTGTTGACGAGTATCCCAAAAGATAATACTGGCAACAGAGGTCAGATAAGGAACCGTATTAGTGATAACGACGATGAAGTGTCTCTTCAAATCATCCTTGACAAGGAATCTATTGATCCAAGAAAATATCTGAGGTTGACCGTAGCTGCTTGGCAACAGTATCAAGAAATACATCGAGAGATGTGTAGGTACAGAGATTGAATCCCAGAAAAAGGCGAGAGTCCAAGAACCAACAATCAACGAGATGAAATATCCATAAATCATCAGATGATTGGATTTCCCCTTGTTGAAATCAGAAACGTACCCGATGATAATTGCAAAGATCATACAAGAGACTCCTGTTATTGATGGAAATAGATTATATTTCTCCGGTGGTAATTGTAATTCATCTCGTAAGTAGGTCGTAGTGACGATTTGGCTGACACCGCTATTGTTATAACAGATAAATAACAATGGAAACACATAAGTCTCCCAGGACCTTAAGAAGGATTTGATTCTCTGCCAATCATTTTTTTGATTATTCAGCTTGAAATCCGTGAAGGCACCAGATAATCTCCTTCTTTCCAATGCGACCAATTTATCTTTCGGATTCCAATACCAGTTCTTGGTGGTTGTTGGTGTATCTGGATTGAACAATATGGTTAAGATTCCCACAGGAATAGAAACCAGAACATCAAAGAAGAAAAGATACTGGAAAGGCTCATAATTATTAGTATTACCACTTTCTCCAGACCAGTACTTCAAGATCAGATTCTGAATAGGACCGGTACTGATACCAGCAATACTCGAACTCAAAGCAAAGAAAGTGGATCTTTTTGTGAGTTCTTCAGAATTGTACCATGAACCAAAGATATATTCCATTGAGGGGAAGAAAGCCGATTCAGCCAACCCAACAAGAAACCGAATCAGATAAACATGATTGATATCATCAGTGTATACCATCCCCAAAGTCAAGAGACCCCACACGATTTCTAAAGTACCTAAAAAGTACCTTGGAGCGAACTTTCTTAGGAGATAAGCAGACACAATCTGACCAACGAAATATCCAACAGACCAACACGTCACCATGTAATTGTATTCATTCTTATCCATATGGAAATAACTGTCCATTCCATTCATATAAGCGGTGGAAATGTTATTCTGGTTCAAATATTTGACAATGTATCCCAAAGAAGCAGAGCTAAGTAGAAAAAAATCCAATTTCAAAAGAAACCTTTGTTCTAGTTCGTGTTTATTGGAATAATCTAAGACAATGGATTTAAATCTGTGGAAACTGGAGTTACGTCTATGCATTTCTTCTGAATGTGGCACCGTCAAATCTATGAAATGGATATCGTAGTCGTGATAATTTACAATATCTTCATTGATCTGCTCAGATTGTATGGGAGCTAGATCAATTGTGTTATAAGAAATTGTACTAGCGGAAAGTGGCGAGAGAACATCAGTGGTTTCCTCAAGGAGATCTTGTTGGTTGGTGATCTTTGGTTTGAAAAAAGAAGAAAAGAGTGTCATATGTTTTGGAATGGTCAACAAGCAAATGAAAGACACTTGGTGATGTTTGATCTATTTTGAAATGGACAAAAACAAAAAAAAGGGAAAACACCACAGCTATATATCAACATGAATGGTGGCAAATCATAGCTGGAATCAGATCATTTTGTTTCTTCAAGGACTTCAATTTCACGAGTTGCCATAATAAGCTGCGGAAGTGGACCCTCAACGTATAATCAGAACGGCAATTCCATGGAATATCATATTAAGTTGAAGGTGGAGATAACGTCAGTTGCAGGAAGAATCTCCTAATATTATATGTGAATTTTGTTAGCAGTATGTTTTAATTCGGTTTGGAAGGAGAAGCCACAGACACAATTGAGTCATGTCATTTTTTGGAAGTTGAGACGCCCCTGAGACGTGGCCGTAACTGTAAAAAATATAGGAAGCATGTTATTAACTTGCACTATTTTTGTTTTTATGCTACAATTATCATATAATTAATTGATTAAACTTCTCTGACATATTATCGATACTGTACATTGATTCTAACGATGAAGGGCCTCATTCAAAGCACCTCTGTAGGAACTGATGCTATTTCTATCAATATGATTCTGATTCTTCTTGACGGAGAACTCAGCCAACAAATGCTCTTCATCCACTTTTTGTTTTTGAACGTCCACACCAAAGTATTTGACATCAATCTGTTCTTTCCCAACAGATAATTCATAGTAGCCTCTCCAGTATCCTTCGTTCCAAATCATGTCATTTTCTGAAACGAGTTCTCTGGAAAGCAAGAGACATTGATCTTCATCGTATTCCCTTGGGAACGTCGAAGGCGAACTAACAGCAGAGGTGGTAAACTCAACAGCCAAAGAACCCAAACCAGTTTCAATATCGTACTTTTCTGAGTCTTCACCCTCTTCGCTGGACTGTAAGTGAAGCTCAGAAGCAATGGCAATATGGAAGTCACCACTTAGAACCACGGTGTTATTGAGCTTGTTGCTTTTGATGAACTGTAGCAATCTGTTTCTGTTGGCAATGTAACCATCCCAAGAATCTTGGTTAAAACTCTCGAAGGGGAACCCAATCCCACCGGTCTGAGGCAGAGTTAAATTCAACGAGTTGACGACACATTGTGACGAGATGAAGTTCCAAGTGGTGTCGCTTCCAAGCAATTCATTCTCTAACCATTTTTCCTGGTCAAACCCCAAAATGGAGCGATGTTCGTAATGCTTCAAAATGTCAATGAGTTCCTGATTGTCATAGATATCGGTTAAATCACGATCGTAGTTTCTCGTATCAAGCATGTTCAAAGTGAACAGCTTTCCAAACTTGAAGTTCCTCCAGATCTTGTTCAGGTTCTTTTGTGGTCTAATAGGCAACCATTCAAAATAAGCCTGTGTGGCGACGTCCTTCCTGGTGATGAATTCATAGCCCTTCGAATGGACAGAGCCACTATGGTATGCGTTGTCTGTCACTTCATGATCATCCCAGACTAAGATCCAGGGATATTTGGCATGCGAAGCTTGTAGATCCTTGTCCCTTCTATAGGAGGCGTATCTAATTCTGTAATCTTGCAAGGAATAGCATTCATGGATCGGTTCATGTGTTCTACCAATAGAAGTACCATCAACGTATTCCTCTTTGGAGTACTCGTAGATGTAATCTCCAAGATGCACAACATAATCAATGGATTCTTTCAAAATAGGAAACTTATACGCGTGATAATACCCACCTGCGTAATTGGAACAGGAATAAATGGCCAATCTCACCTTTTCAAGTAAATTCGAATCTGCGTCAGGTAAAGTTCGTGTCTCACCTAATTGAGAACTTGGTCCGTTATTCTTGTTATGGAACTGGTAGAAATAAGTACTGTTTGGCAAAAGACCAGTGATATCAACCTTCACAGTGAAATCAATCGCTTGAGAAGTCCAGGTCCAGCCCTTGACCACGGTTTCATTTTGGTGTTCATTGACCACTTCGAACTGAACCGGAATCAAGTCGTACAGTATATCTAAGTTTCCATCGTCTTCTTTGTAATCTTGTGGTGTGATTCTGGTCCAAAGAATGATAGCATTGGTCAACGGATCACCTGAAGCGACACCGTGATTGAACTCAAAATACTTACGATCTGACTCAACAGGTCTGAATAAAGTGTGATTGAGATTGTGGTTTGGATTGTCTTGGTCCAGGGTTGAGACGGTTCTGTTCAACAAGTCAAAGTTGAGATTGTAATGGAAGTTAACTTCACCGGTAGAACCAAAAATAATGTCGGGAAATCCATAGAGATGGTAGTAATAGTAAAGGACCGATAAAACCAGTATCCAAACAGAGGAAAATGTCTTCAGCATATTTCAGTTTGGTGGATGATTGGGGTAAATGAACCGGTTCTTCATCATCTTTTGGTAATCCTACGCTGGGTGTTAAAGAAGAACCTTCTTATATCTTTTCAATCCGTTCCCCTGGGTCAACAGGGATTTCTATCCTGTTTGGACCTTAACAGTCCATCCATGATGGGCGGTAATCATAGGACCCACGTTTTCAGTTGTTATATGAACTAATAGAAACAAGCACTCCAGAGGAATTCCAAGTCGTGTGACGCAAGACAATAACCCTGAATTAATAGATGAGCGTTCGAACGGGAATTTCAAAAGATAAATTGTGCTAAGCAAAGATGTGATCATGTTGATTACTTGCAGTTCGATGACAAGACCTTAAGAGTAGGATGATGGGATCCCAACATAGTGCTGTGTTCTTTAACCGTGTCATTACACTAAAACAATAACTTGCGGAATGTTCTGACATCCAAAGATAGTTTTTGATTTTTCTTTCAAAGATAAGCCGTTCATCGAACTTACACGTGGAAAATTCAAAATTCCTTTGCACGTGGAGCCGCCAAATGCTTCTTTTGTTCAAAAGTCCCGAACGTACAAAATTGATTTATATTCTAATCTAAAATAAGCACACCAAATCTTGTCCCAGATCTCTTTAAACGGTGTATTTATCAACTTGTCAGGAAAATGCAAGCATTATCTGCAATGAGCACCGGTATATTAACATCTAGACTTAGCTTCATAGACGCGTTGAATGCTCGAAAACATGCTTCTGGTTAATTTTTTTTTGCTCACACAAAGTAAACATGCAAGGACATGCATTGTGATGCCCGATATACGCTGGCGGTTTAATTTTTTCTTCAACCGTAGATCTATTCCACAACAACAACAACAACCAAAAGGAACAAAACGGCTATGTAGTACTCCCACAACCATGTGGTCGTTAATTATCAACCAGGTTTGACTGGGATTTAATGTTTTTAGTTAATTGCAGAACTGTGAAACGTGCTCACAGACTGGATAACTATAAACTATAAGAACCAAGGGAAATGCAGATAGCATGCTGCCAATCCTAACAAAAATTCCTCCTTAAACCTCCAACAACCATGTCCCAGGTTACAGAATATAGAAAGAAGGAAGACTACACAGTTTCCGTTGAAGAGGAAGATCCTGAATTTTCCATTTCATCGGCCACTGAATCAAAGACCGAAGGCTTTTTCAGTAAATACGGTGGTATCTTAGTCGGTGGGTCCGCTTTTATCAGTGACGGTTTCCAACAAGGGATCCCAGCTGTTGCCAATGTCCTCTTGTCCTCTGAATATAAGGGATACACCACATCTTACAAAACGATGTTTTCCAACTCTTTGTTGATTTCCAATATCATTGGTCAAGTTTCCTTTGGGTTTCTTGCTGATAGATTGGGGAGAAAGCCTTCTTTTGTGTTTTCCACCGCTTTGATTGTCATTGGGTCCATTCTTTGTGCTTGTGCCAAGTCCAATACGGAAGTTGGTTTGTTCTGGTTCTTGATCATTGCAAGAGGGATCACAGGGACCGGTATTGGTGGTGAATATCCTCTTTCTGCCACTTCTGCCATGGAAACTGCCAACGAAAAGATCAAATCTCGTAAGAAATTAATTCCCTTTATCTTGGCTTCCAACTTCCCTATTTCTATGGGTGTTCCAATGGCCTGTATCGCCTTCTTGATCGTTCAGGCTATTTGGGGGGACCATCACGAGGCTATTTGGAGAACTCTGTTTGCCATTGGTGCCTTTATCCCACTGTCCATCTTTGGGTTCAGATGGAGAATGCACCATGCCGAATCTTACAAGAACAATGCCATCAAGAAGAACGTTCCTTATGTGTTGGCCATGAAGAAGTATTGGAAGGAGTTCCTTGGTACCGCTGGTATGTGGTTCCTCATGGATTTCATTCTTTACCCAAACAATATCTTCAGTGCTTCTATCATTTCTGTTGCTATTCCACACGCGTCTGTCAAGAAATTGGGTGAGTGGCAATTGTTTCTTTCCTCGTTTGGTGTCTTTGGTACTTTAATTGGCTGTGTTTTGATCAACTACGTCAGCATCAGAAAGCTTATCATTGTTGGGTTTATTCTCTACGGTATTTTAAGTTTCATCGTTGGTGGTTGTTTTGACATCTTCTCCAAACATGCTGCAGCCTTGATTATCTTTTACGCGTTGATGAACTTGGTCCTGAACGCTGGTGTTGCCAACTACCAATCCATTGTCTCCTCTGCTTCTTTCCCAACTTGTATTAGAGGTACACTATATGGTATTAGTGCTGGTATCGGTAAGGCCGGTGCTGCTATTGGGACTTCCATCTTCACTCCTTTGCAACAAAAGCATGGGAAGAAATCCACCTTCTTCTTGTCTGGTTCTGTTGCTTTGATCGGTGCTATTGTTGTCTATTTTGGTGTTCCAGATTACACCGATAGGGATTTGGACTTCTTGGACGATGAGTTCAATGAATATTTGTTGGCGCATGGCTGGAAGGGTGAGATTGGCGAATTTGAACACAAAAGACAATTGAAAGAAGAAGATGTTTCTTCTGAGCAATCAATCGATCATTAGACATTATCGAGTCAAGGAAACATGTTAGGGATATTGGTAATAATTTTTAACCACTGGTTGATTTGAATCTCCTCCCAATAATCAGAATGTTTGCCTTTTATACGTCGTGGATAGCTACATAATTGGTTTTTCTTTTTCTTTAATGGGTATTGGTTATACATTTTCTTGAATTTTAATATTAATCAGTTATAGATCTTTCAGAACATGTGCTATAATTTCTGTGGGTTCCTTTGTCCTATTTTTATAAACCGATTCTAGGAAATCCTGATAACTCAAATCTTTAGGCTTTTCAATAACAGTAACAGGCTTTAGCCCCACGTCCTTTCTATTGATCTCATTCTGGAAATCTTCAAACGCAGGACCAACAGTATTCTCATAGTTCAGTATCGTCTCGTTCTCATCAGATGAATCAACGGTATAATTATCATAAAGATCTTGGACAGCTGAATATAACACGTGTATCTTATTCAAATCATCCTGGCCTTGTAACGCCACCAGCTGCGATATATCAACAAAGTTAGACTTGCTTTCGATTGGCTTGACAGATCTGGTGGTGTGAAGTTGCAACAAATGAGAAACGCACTTGATGCAGTTGGACCTGGAAGTCTTGATAGTTGACGAAGTGTTTGAGAAGGAGGGAACGTAAAGGACAGAGGTGTTTAGTTTCATTGCTTGGACCCTGACACTTGCTTGCATAAATTCGTGGACTTCTGGTTCAATTTCGACAAAGGCACTCCTGTTAACAACCACGGTGAGTTGATTCAAATAATGAATCCCGCTGGTTCTACTGTCCTTAAGCTCTCTTTGAAGAACATCGAACCAGATCTGAGTTTCACGTAACCAACCCTGGGGAGAATTGTTATAATCCAACAGATTCACAACCAAGAGATTGTCTATATTGTCATCATCTTCATATTTCTTAGAAAAGTTTCGTATTACCTGCAAATAATTCTCATTGTAACTTCCTGGCAAAGTGTAAATCTCTAAAGTGCATAGCAATTCGTTGAAATCGTCTTTGTACTCAATAAAGCTGTAGCCCATGGAGAAACTGTTCGCCACAGCATTGCTCTCTTGTGATCCTAGAAAGGAAGCCTCTGTCTCAATGTAGAGAGCCTTGATGAATTGTGACTGCACGACAGAAGAACCGTCTATTGGAATATGGTAGGTTAGTTTCCATGGCAGCGAAAAAGGGCAAAACAGTAGAAAAGGAAGGACGCCTGCAGGAGTCTTGTCACTCACTTACTTGTTATAAGAAGCGTCTTCGTGGGTGTCGTCCCATTCTGTGATTGCAGAAGCGTATCCCAGATTGTCATCTTATAAGTGAGAGTGATACTGATACTGAAACTGAAACTGAAACTGATGAGTAAGACTCGTAACCCAATATCTGGTCTTGTGGTGGTAGCTTGATTTGCTGGCTTGTCTTGCTGGCAAGTGGGTCCGGTTATGTTGCCCGCCCAACGCCTAACAAAAAACGTAAACAAAACTAAACGTTTGGTGCTCGGTGAATATTCGCGTCGACCGCCAAAAGTTTTTGATATGCCGCTGAGAACACGAGAACAGCAATGAAACGTGTTGGACTTGTTCCACCGCCAAATCCACGTTCTTCTTGTTCTTGTTCTTGTTGTTATTAATCACACACTCCTTTGTACCATGACAGAAGTGAAGGATGACATCCCACACGATGTTTCCAAATTAAAAATCACATCGGAAAGAGCTCGTTCTTCGTCGCCAGCCGTCGCCTCATCCAACACTCCAACCCCAACTCCAACCTCAACCCCAAATGAAAACATCATCATCAACAACAACAACAACAACAACACAGTGTCAGCACAAACCACAATAGATGCCAACTTCCCACTTCTTGGAACCGCCAGACCGCAACCTTCCAAGAGAAGAAGATCGAGTGCTGCTGCCGTCAACTTTAGAAGACCTTCTGTCAGCGGTACTGCCAGTTCTTCCTCCTCCCTGCCTCCTTTAAAGAAAGAGAAGAAGCGCAAGAATAATTCCCCCACCTATGAGATCAGTGAACCCAAGCCACCGTCTTGCGGGTCGATCAAATTTGCCACTTTCCAGCAGTATCTTTTACATGCGTTGGATATCGATGGGAATGCTCCGCAGAGCGTCTTCAAGATCACACACAGAAAGTCCCTAGAAAGAGTTGTTGTGTTGGTTATACCCAGTCTTGATATCAACAAGTTGGGATATACGGAAAACCAAGACGCCCTTGTTGTGGATGACGATAATAAGCCACCTGTGTCAGCTCCAGCTTCAGACAAGAAGCCCAAAACTATCAACTGTATTGGGAAAGTCAAGGCTGTTCCAGAGTTGGAGTTCTTCAACGATCAGTTCAAAGAGTTCATTTTAATGAGATCTCCAGGCAGTAAGGATCAGATCTTCCCCTTGACCAAAGCGCTTCTAACCAGGCAGTTCACCAAGAACGAAAAGAAGAAACTGAAAGATGAACTGTCCAAGAAGAAATTAGTTCTTCCCGATTTGATCATGAAGTACGATGAATTTATCTGTAATGGGTACCCAGTGCATCCAAACATCAAAGATATCAGAGAGGTTGTTCCACTAGAAGATGGCTGGAAAGACACTTTCAAATTCGAACATGAAGGCTCCCATACATTTGCTCTGGACTGTGAGATGTGTCAAACTGCCAACGGGAAAGTTTTGACAAGAATTTCCATGATCGATTTCAACGGCGATAGAATATTAGACGAATTGGTCAAGCCTGATGAACAAATCACAGACTATTTGACAGCTTACAGTGGTATCACGGAGGAAATGCTCAAAGACGTCACCACCACGTTATCGGACATCCAAGAAAAAATACTAGGCATTGTCAGCAGTGACGATATCCTTATTGGTCATTCCTTGGAAAACGACTTGAACGTTATGAAGCTCAGACATCCAAAGATCATCGATACAGCTTTGGTATTTGAACATCCTCGTGGTCCTCCTTTCAAATCCTCTTTGAAATACCTCACAAAGCAATTCTTGAACAGAGTCATCCAAGAAGGTTCTCATGATTCCATTGTGGATTCCGTGTCTTGTTTGGACTTGGTGAAATTGAAATTGGTCGAAGGTGCCTTATTAGGCAAGACAATTGATGGTGAATTGATCTTCAATGATTTGGACAGATTGAACAAATCCGGTGTCATCATTGACTACCATCGTGTTCAACCTGGTCAGGATAGATATGCTCAAGTCTCTAACGACGATGAATCAATCGACAAGATTATCGAAATGCTACCTTCCAAACAAATGATCATTTCCCACTTGAAAGATTTCGAGTTCAAAAAGAACGAGGACCAACAAACGTTATTGAAGGCTTTAAACCAAAGATTGATCAAATTATACAACAACCTCCCAACAAACACTCTTCTTCACATCTTAACAGCCACTCGTGATCAAACCCAACTGAACGAATTCATGACACGCAAACGTACTTATAACAGGGAATATGCCACAAAGAAGTTCAGCGAGATCGAATCCACTTGGACCTCCCAAGACGAAGATGATTTGAAGACATGTGTTTTGAAAACCAGAATGGGTCTTTTGTTAGGGAAAGTTAAGGGTCCGAATGACGAATATTCTGTTATCGAAGAAAGCGTTGTTGGTCCAAATGAGTTGTTATTCTAGAGTTATTCTAGATACTTAGATACTATGTATGTACATAACTAATATATTAGACCGAAGTCATCATGACTGCTCAAATATGACAAAACCCTTACAAATATTTCAGTAGTTTTCATTAAAGTGTAATGGTATAAATGTATAAAAAGCTGAGGTATAAATAATATCTATGGTACAGCCCTTATCGCGATCAATTCCTCTATTCAACGATGGCATAGTTACCACTAATCCAGGAGTTGAAGAAATCAAGACCGTTTTCTGGTTGATCGTAAGGAACCATGTGACCAGCACCGTAAACCCTCAAGAAACTGAAATTCTTGTGGTTCTTAACTTCACCGGCCTTCTTACCGTCAACAGTCCAAGACTTCAACTTCGCAGAGGCAAAATCTTCACCACCGGACCATGGTAAAGCATTGGACCAGGCTTCGTTACCCAACCAATTACAGATGTAATCCTTGTCACCAGCATAGATCAAGACAGGCAAGTCAGATTCCAACAAGTCGACAACAGCCTTGTGGTAAGGTTTCATCCAATCACCGGCGAATAGGAAGTTTCTGTTGATGTCCATGTTACAAGATTCATAGTGATCAACTTCAGCACCGACAGCTTTTTTAACAAAGTCTTGGTTCAAGTACTCGTCAATGTAGTCCAAACCAACATAACACAAGGAACCACCTTCACACTTACCTCTGATATCGTAGACGTTTCTTCCTGTTCTTTGGTATGGACCGATTTGAGCATTGTTACAGTAAATAGCAGCAGGAACGCAAGACCAGACAGATTCAGAGTCGTAGCAAGATTGAATCAAACCTAAACAACGGTCTTGAGTACTTAACATATTTTCACATTCCTCTTCTGGTAGAACAGATGGCTCACCACCTTCACCACAAGCCATTGGCTCAAAGTACTTGTACTGGGTTAATGGATCTGTTAAACCGTTACCAATCAAAACAGAAGTCAAGTTGAATTGTCTTTCTTCATGCTTCAAGATCTCGGCTGCAAAGACTGGGATATAGTGACCAGCATAACTCTCACCGGCAATATGGAATGGTAGGTCCTTATATTCAGAGAATTGCTTAAAGAATAACTCCAAGAAGGCGTAGACATCCTTACCGGCGGCAACGGTGTTGGAAACAGAGTTAGAAGAGTAAGAGTAACCAACATTGACAGGTTGGTCTAAGAAGATAACAGAAGCATTCTTGTTCCAGGAGTATGGGTTATAGATTGGCTTGATATCCTCCCCAATGGAAGAGGAACCCAATTCAAAGAACAAACCAGTCAAGGAGGAACAACCCGGACCACCGTTTAACCATAAGACAATAGGATCATTCTTTGGATCATTTCTGGATTCAAAGAACCAGTAGAAGAAGTGCTTGTCTTCATCTTCAACATCTAAGTAACCAGAATATTGCTTCACAGTGTCAATACCTAAAGATTCAGGGCCATTCTTCTTAACTCTTAAGGCATAATTAGGCAAGGAGTCGGTTTGAACATGGAAGTCGAATTCACTGGCTGGCTTGGCAGTGTGTGGCTTGGACTTCGATAAGAATTCTAAGTTGGAGGCAGCATTTGGGAAGGATAATTGCATTTCACCCCACAACTTTTTAACGTCATTTGGAATGGTTTCAATGGAGACACCCAAGACTTCAGAAGCCTTTTCTAATAAGTTTTCCCCAAAGAGAGTTTGTTGGATGGAGAAAGCATCAATTGAAGATGCCAAGGCTAAAATAGCCAGAGAAGAGAATTTCATTATGCAATTGATTAATATAGCAATTGATTTATTGAAGTATAAGAAGTGTTTAAGGGTAGATGGGTTGGGAGGCAAAACGTCAAAGTTTGGGGGAAAATGCCTTTATCTCCCTAATTTTGTGCTTCCCAGACTTTCCCGTTCCGGTATCGCAAAATGAGCTTGCTAAACAGTTGTGGTCATGGTATGCCCACGAACAAAGTGACGTCAAAGGCACGTGACAGATCACGTGATCTCTGTTTTCAATCTGTACACTTTGCTTGATGGTAACAATTCAATATTATCTGTCAACAGATTCAGGTCAAAAGGTCCATCTCAGGATGTTTATAACGCTTGCCCAGAATTTGCCCGCGGAAGGATAGAGAAGCCCACACAACATGTACCTATTTCAGTTTTATCAACGAATAACATAGCGTGAAGCAAAGGTTTGGTTTAATAATTTATAAAATTGTCATTGAATTCCTGAATATACTGATATGGAAAACTTTCCTGGGGGGTTTCCAGGCCTTTACACCTCCGAATCACACAACTCAATGAGTGCTACACCGACATCAATCCCGAGCAGTTCTTCACTTGGAACACAAAGTTCAGATGAAACAACTAGTCAAACAACAGCTCTTAACAAGTGTATCAAGTCCAGAAAGAAAGGGTTCAAAAATGAACTCACAACAAACTTTGATTTGATTTGCTATTCATACTTTATCATCTGCTATCTTTACGATTGCAGTCTTATGGTTTTAATAACGAGATCAATGGTGCAGCTCGTAAGTATCCCTACTATCCAATTTATTCAAGTTTCAGTTATACTAACTCAAACCGAAACTATAGTCGTTAATGATATTGCAGTATTCTCCTTTTCTTCAAGGATTCTTTTCTACAACTTCAGGGAAAAGATCGACATTCAACTTATTGATAGTGACAAGTGCACTGACTATTGCCTTCCACTTAACCTCTCCACTTCCGAGACCAAATGACGATGGCTACATATATGGACATCACACATTGCAAGCCATTGGGCAATATCAATTACCATCGAAGTATTGGCTACTCACATATGATATTGTGATATTTTTCTTACAACTTTCAGTTTTTGCTACTCAGTTTTCAACGAGGAGATCACTTCATACAAAGTGTACCATAAATACAGTATATGATGGGTTCCAAGGCACGATTAACGTAATGAGAATACCATTTCTTGAACCTTTGAATATGCAAAGAGCCACTGTCGAAGATCTTAAAGAAGATGAGAGACTTAGTGAGGAGAACAATCAACGACTTGGTAGCCAAATCGAGTCTCTTTTACACAATAATGAAGACGCATTACAGGGAAATAACGGGTATGGATCTATAGATCAGCGAAATTCCGCGCTTGAATTGTCCTGATTCCTGAAGGTAGTAATTTAAATTAAAACATCAAATTGTTACCCGGTTCCAATAAAATCTTGGACCACTCTTCGAAGTTCGTAGTTAACCCACATCCCGCGTTATGCCGGGAACTACTCGGTTCTCAGCGGAATTTTTTTTGACACAAAGCGAGATAGTTCATAGTATGGTATCTGGAATGGTTACCGATTTAGGAAATATTCGCTCTCACGAACATGGAACTTTGTAAGAAAAGCAGTAAAAGTAAACAAACGTATGTTTTCAGTCAAAATGCCTTAGATTATATTCAGAGTTTACCTCACTTAATTTACTTCGTTCTTATCTTAACTATTGATTCACCATTGTGTTATCTCTTGAGTCAATCATAGTTCTCGTAGCTGCAATATTAACCATGTCACAAAGAACATTAATAAGCCGCGACTGGCGGGGGTCTCGTAGATTGTGAGATGCATATGTATTATAAATCAACACGTGCAGGATGGAAAGAAAGTATCTACAAGATCTTAAAGGAGTTGAAACTTGCCCTTGGTCCTTAGATTGAACGTTAACCAGACAACGCCAGTCTCTAAACAACTGTGGCTAATACTATTATCTTGCTATTTTAAGGTCCACAGCCAACCAGATATATCACATCTCTGATTACATGGATTTGCCACCAATCAAGGACCTAAAGATTCAACCACAAAATGCATTTTGGAAGACTTTCCATTCACATTTTGAATACCCTCAATATTCTTAAGAAAATCACCACAACCCCAGATGAACGGCCTGTTGTTTTCTGGCATGGTATGGGTGATTCCCATAAAAGTTTGTCTATGCAACGTGTTTTCGACTTGACGCGTGAAGTCATACCCGATATCTTTATCCATTCAGTTTACATCGAAGAAGATAATTACAAAGACCAAAGGGCAAGCATCATAGGGAATGCTACAGCACACGTTGAATCTGTCTGTGAGCAACTAAATGATATCAAAGAATTGGAAAACGGTTTTGATATGATAGGGTTCTCGCAAGGTGGGCTTTTCGCGAGAGCTGCTATTGAGAAGTGTGGGTTGAAAGTTCATAATTTGATCACTTTTGGTTCGCCTCATGCAGGAGTTTATGATCTGCCAAAATGCCCTGACAATGACTGGATTTGTGAAAGAAGAAATAAGTTACTCAAATCTCAGGTCTACAACAAAAATGTACAGGGCTCAGTGATTTCAGCACAGTACTTTAGAGACACGCTGAATTACGACACTTACTTAGAAAAATCAGCATTCTTAGCAGACATCAACAATGAGAAGCCGGAATCAAAGAATCAGACCTATTCCGATAATTTATCTAGAATTGATAGATTGGTTTTGATTCAATTTGAGCAGGATGAGACTTTATTACCAAAGGAATCTGCCTGGTTTTATGACAGCGATAAGATGACAAGGTTAAACATTCCTTTCGACCAGTCAGAGTTTTATAAAAATGATTGTGTTGGTTTAAAGAAGCTTTATGATGAAAGCAGAATCGATTATTTCAGCGTTGATGACCAGCATATGAGATTTAATGACGAGTTCTTCAAAGGAATTGTGGAGAAATACGTGGGTACTACCACCAAACAAGTATCTGCTGAGTTATCAGATAACCAGATACATCATGTCGATATCGACAATGTATTATCTGTTTGAATCGTATATAGAGCCCAGATATGTAATACGTCTCTTTAACATTATAAAATATAAATATATGCTTCAAATTAGACAATTTCAACATCAGAACCAAACATACTATCAATATCACTTTCGTTGTCCTCTTGATTTCCAGAATTACCAACTAGTTTGTTTATAATCTCAGCATCATCAGTATCACGCTCAATATCAGCTAATCGCTCTTGATCTTTTGGATCATAGTCCATAGCTCCGGAGTTGTAATCATCCAAGTTAGCAACTTCACCACCATATATCAGATCTTCATTTTCTATGTCAATCCAATTATTAATAACGAAGTTTGGAGTATTAGTAGGTTCAGACTTGTTGGTTAAATGAGAATCGCCTTTGATTTTAGTAATTGATTTTTCAGTTTTAGACTTATATGAATCGTTAATGAAATATGCACTGTTGAGAGTTGTCTTTGTAGTCTCCGATGTGTCATCAAAGTTGGAATTCATTCCGCGCTTTTCACTGAGGTTACTCAGCGTATCATCTGATATCTCTATTATCGAATCTGAATCATCATCTTCCATCTGGAGTTCCAGTTTAAACGCGTTTTCATGTTCTGATGTAAATATGGTTTCAGGGTTTGTATGATCATTTTTTGGTTTCACTCTTATCAAAGGTGGCTTATTTTTTGAGTTTAGTAACTTTGAAAAATTCATATCTTCGTCAAAACCTTCATCAGAGAAAAAGCTGTCATCGAGAAGACTATTAGTGCCTAGCCCTTTCTTGCCCGAAAGTGCCATACTACAAGCAACCGGGCTTTTGTTGGAGGTGGTTGATTTGGACTGAGTATGAGACGATCTTTCTATTTTCTCGATTGATGGCCTTGCTGAATTGACACCATTGATACTCTGTTTTGTGGTATTCTGGAGTAAATTTGAAGCCCGTGATTTGAGTTTCTTAAGAAGTTCATCTTCTAAATCATCATCAAAATCATCGTCAGGGTTGCTATAGTTTTTGTCCTGGTTCTCTAAAACTTCAACCACAATTTCTTTGTCGTTCCTCCCTGTTTGAGGCATATTAGATCCCGCTGATACTGTTTTTGAGCTTTTCTCATGATTGCTGAACCGGCTCGAGTTATCCTTCTCTGGCTGCAGTAAATTTTGGGCATTATTAGATGTTTGGATTGGAACCTTTGGATAACTTCTTTGTGATTTATTGACCTGTGATTGAGATAAGACTTTAAGCACATCATATGGAGGAGTAAGTCTCTTTGTGCAATCTTGTGATTTATTCTTGGTATTATGTAGACCTTCAAGTTTCCTTTCATGCGGTACTTCTTTGATTTTTTGCTTCTTGTTCACTGGTACTGCGAGGCCTTCACGGCAACAAAGGTGGCGACACCTAAATATTCAGGAATGTTAGTATTAATTCTCAAAATTGAATGATAGACCAGGATAGGAATTTTGTGTACTTACTTCGATTTGTCTTTACATGCGTGTTTACATGTCAAGTTTCCATGTGGTCCTTTAGGTTCCTGATCCTTGGCAGCTGAATTGGCGGTCAGGGTTAAACATCTTTTTGATGGTAAGGTGCGAGCAATCTCATCAAGCTCAGAATCGTCCTCCAACTCAGAATTATTATTACTGACAACAATCACGTCCCCAACCAGTGATTTCATTCCTGTTTGGCTCTCTTCTTCTGAAGAAAGAAATTTTGTTAGTACAATTTTTCAACTAGCAAGGAAAAACAGATGTACGGTATTCTGTGGATACCATTTCTCAGGGTGAAACTTGTGGTTCGTAAATAATCTGTCAAATTCTTATCCAACACGCTATCCAAATCGATCACAAATGATTCTTGGATACCTGCAATTTCCTCACAGAATATCAGTCCGGAATATTTCAATCCTTTAGATTTTATCAAGAGATCCAAACCAAATGAGTTCTCACCTTGAATCTTATAGAAAGCTGCTCTTCTGAAATCCACCAAATCTCCATTTGACAAACCTGAGACCACAATTATCGTCATTGGTCTGCTGTTCCATCTTGGAGAGCGGCACTGTGAATCAATAGAAAGTTTAACTTTTACTGCAACCGCACCCTTCTCAGTCTTGGACTTGAAAGACTTCACCACAGAGCAACAAATCGTAAACTTGGGAAGGCTCTCCAACTGATTCAATATCTTCACACCTTGTCCAGGTTTCAATGAGCCATAATATTCGATCTTATTAGCTGGTAACCCCATCAATTGTTTAAAACTTCTAATATTATGGTTAGAGAACCTTCTCACTGTGACAATACCGATGCTATCAAGCTGTTTCAAGACCATAGGCGTATCCTCCCAACAACCACCACTTATACCCCTGACCAACGTCAAACAGTTCAGCAACGAGATATAATCCTTCTTCTCAATGAAGCAATCAAGCAAACACCTCATTAGCCTACCAACATGCTTGAAAACAAAGAGCTTATCCTGTTTGAATGACTGTTGGAGCTTAATGAGTTGTGGATCGTTTGGATATTCAAGACCACCAAGTTCGTATTGGAGAAGAAGAAAAATCTTCTCAAAGTTCAGATCTATTGATTTGGAAACCTTCTTCTTGGCGTCATTGCCGTTGTTCCTGTTCAATGGATATTTCATTATTGGTGATTCATTTATCTCTTTGAACAATTTCTTTTCGGTTCTCTTCAATCTGATATTCCCAAATTCCTTCGCTTTGGATACCAAAATTAAAATATCTGCAATAGTTCGGTTTGGCGGTGCCTTAAGAAATGTTTTCATGGTTTCAAAGAAAATATAATGTCTCGTCATTGATTCACCATACGGGGTACACTGGTATTCTCTGCCATTAATTTTGATCAAATTGAAGTTTATTAATTCATTGATCTTTAGCTCACAGAACTTCATTAGTCGCTCATCCATACCTAATTGATGATTATATGGGATTTCGTTGTAGGCAGTTGGGTTGGACTTGAATCTGGAGTAGAAAAAAGTATGTTTCAACCAACTGACGGCCTCTTCCAAGGATGTTATTGTCTTCAAATAAGTTTCAGACACAACATTTTCATGAAGGTTTAAGTGTAAGCGACTTTCCAATTTTTCATTACCCTTGATAAAATTTTCATAATGAGCCTGCTTTTCAGAGCTGGTCATCACAATTGCAAGAGCCTCCTTCTCAAATTGTGGTCTACCTGCCCTACCCATCATTTGTAGAACATCCAATTCAGAGTATTCTTCAAACTGATTGATATTCCATATTTTGGTACCTTTGATTATCACCAAATAAGCAGGAAGATTGACACCAACAGCCAAAGTTGAAGTGCAACACAAAATCTTGATTTTACCACTAATGAAATTTTGTTCGACTGAAAACCGATCTTCTAAAGAGAGACCAGCATGATGGAAGCAAACACCACTTCTAGAGTATTCTTGTAGATCCTTTTCTCTCACATTGATTCCATTTTGACTATAAGATAATCCACTATAATGAGAAGTGACATACTTTGCTGTGGACATAGTCGAGTTTCTGGTGGGACAAAAGATTAAAACAGATTTCCGATTTTTATTAAATTGATTAAGGTTTTCTATTAGTCTCTGATTCAAAATGCTATCAAATACCCAATCATTAGATGATTGTTTGTATCCAAAGACTCTCTTTTCCAATATAACAGGGCGGTATTCTTCACCAAACACTAAAGTGATAGCATTGGCTTCGTTCTTGGAGTTCAACTTTATCCAAGTGGAAACATCATGTATATTTGGAACAGTTGCAGATAGTGCGATAATCCGTATTGACTGGCAAATCTTTTTCATTCTAGTGACAACGACTTCAAGTGTCGATCCTCTATCTTCTCTCAATATGTGAACTTCATCAATAAGTAATAATCTGATCATTTCAAATAATTTGGAATAATCTGTCCATTTTCTGGTCATCAAATCCCATTTTTCAGGAGTTGTGATTATTATATTGGCCTTTTTAACTTTATCAGACTCCAGAAACCCTGTATCACTTGTAAGTGTTCCAACGGTCAACCCAAATGTTGAAAACTTATTGTTCCAATCGTTCTGCCTCTCAATACATAACGCCTTTGTTGGAGCAATGTAGAGAATCTTGATATTTTCTGTGTTTCCTTGCGTGTTTAATAATCTAAGGATCGCCAATTCGAATAAAACAGTTTTCCCTGAACCCGTAGGTGAACTGATGACACAGTTATGATCCTGGTGATAAATTGACTCAAAACATTTTGATTGCATTGGATTGAAGTGTGTAAAACTGAAGATATTTCTTGTTTTATCCGCCAAAATGTTGGTGGAGACTAATTGGTTTGATCTCTCAAACGAATGATGTATAATATTCGCTGAAGTATCCCCCGAATTTGTTGATATACTTGGTTGTAGGATCGTACTATATCCCTGATCTGCTTCTTCATTGTAATCATCTTCGTCTGGTAAATCTATAGACTTGATTCCATTGAACTGAAACAGATGCGTACCTCTTTCATAACCACGGATGTTTGTCCCGTGTTGATTGAAATAAGGCAACCTGTTGTTACCTTTGGATAGATTGAAAGGCATGGAATGGTGTGAGAGTTCATCGTCACCATCATCATCTTCGTCAGATAATAACTCAACTTGTTGTATGAAATCCATATTTATCACCAGGAAGGACTTGTTCTTTTGAAGGAGGGAAATCGCCAAAAACACCAATGAATTAAGGGATATGAGTAGGGGGGAGATAAACTTGGTTAGTAGTCAGTGTCTTAAATAAAACCTGAATATTAGTAAGGGTGCATATAATAGACAATTGGAAGCGTATTACATGGTGTAAGGTGTAGTGCAGAGATTGATTTGCCACAATAAAAATGGATAAAATTGATGAAGCCAATCCAGTTACCGCTGCCACCGCCGCTATCTGTTAGATTTTCTTGGGAATGTTTGAATTGTACGCGTTTGTTTACTTTTAACAATTGGGCGGCTACGCTTTGTGGAGCCACTAGCAGCAGTGGCAGCAGTAGCAGTAGGTGTCAGGTTCACTATTGATAGATATGTCCATTCAACATTTCCATTTCCAGGTTCAAGGACACTGAGATTCCTTAGAAACAGAACTCCTCTTCAAAGAACCCCCTATTAGCGCCAATCACCATTTTAAGAATCTCGTCCATCCTATGGTTAGTTAACCAACAAAGAGAAAATAGTTTTACCATGAATTTTCGAAATTTCAGAAGTTTTAAAGTTAAAGAAAGAGCTTTAAGTTGCGTAGCCAAGTCATGTAAGAGCCCTGGTGTGACAACATTGTTGGGGCAATATTGGGCAATCCAATCAAGAAGAACGGTAGGGGTAGTGTCATTGATTACACTGGTGTTATTGAACCAACTGAAGAACATGGTAAGGTTATCTCTAGTGAATTGAAGCGCGTCACTCCAGGCCAAACATACGTTACTAGCACTTTCAAGTATGAATTGGATGCTGAAGCTACCGACGAAGCTTGGGTTTACTATCTATTTTTACTAAAACATCCAACGGAAGATATAAGATGGATCTACATATGGATTGTTCCAATAAAAACTCAGCTGAATGGTAGACCACACTTGTATGTGTGGTCCTTTGGTGGAATAAAGTTAGAATCTTATTTACCTTATAATAGAAAATTCTTCAAAGCATCCATATCAAGAGTGAGTTTAATCAATTATTGTTGAATGTGACAAAAACCCTGGAAAACAGGTTTGAAAGAAACTTGATGGGGAAGGAAAATAAAAAACCTTATAAGGAGTATAACTCTTAATTCAACGTAAACCACAGTACTGATCCTTGTAAATGTGCCTCTGATAGACGACACTAATTCCACAAAGCCAGAACTCATATCGCTCTCTCAAGTCATATAATATAATAATACATCAGTTAATACTATCTAATACACACAAAAAAAGTAACCTCACCAATATTTGACTCTGCTTCGCTAATTTATGACAACGTCGCCATCAGAATCCTTCTTTGATTCCTCAACAGTGCTGTCAATAACAGCAGCTGGTTCTTCTGTCACTGGGGCAGGAGCAGTTTGTGTAACATGTAGCTCAGAGACACCGGTGGCGGTAGGTTCGGTGGAAGTTGTTGTCTGTAGAGCAGTTTGTTCCTCAATCACGTTAATGGATTCAGATTGTGGCTCAGATGCAGTTTGATCAACTTGTTCAGTTCCCTGAGGTTGTTGTTCTGTTGTGGTGGTTGTTTCTGGCTGAGATTCAGGTTGGGTGGTTTGTTCTGATTGAGATTCAGTTTGTGCGACTGGCTTATCAACAGCAGCCTCCGTTGGTTGTGATTCTTCTGTCGTTGCCTCTTCTTTGGTGGCTGGTTCATCAATTTGGATAGATTCTGGTTCTTGTTGTTGTTCTGGTTGAACTTCTATCACTTTTTCTTCAGTGCTTGATTCTGGTTCTTGAATTTCCTGAGCTGCTGTAGTGCCAGTGGTAGTTTCTGGTTGTTCAACAACTATATCTTCATGTTTGTTCTCTTCAGTCTTTTGATCTTCAGGTTTTTTTTCTTGTATTAGTTCAGGTTCAGCAGCTTGATTTTCCTCTTCTGGTTGATCGATCTCGATAGCTTCTGGTTGTGACTGTTGAGTTTCTTCCGGTTTCCTTTCCTCGACTTCTGCATCGTTGGCTTTACTCAAACCAGCAATAGAACCTTCACTTCCAACAGCTCCTCTGATGGCTTCATCGGTCAAATCAGAGGCGTTTCTAATCTTAACGGTGGAATATAGTTCAAGATTCAAAACATCGTCTTCTTCCCCATCAACGACAGGCTTGTAGTCTAAGTCGACAACCCAAGTCTTGACTCTAAAGTTGTACTTTTGTTGAGTGGGAGCTACGGATGAATCCTCGGTGGAGAATGGCGTAGGAGTAGGAGTAGGGGTAATAGTAGTGGAGTTGATGGTGGTGGTGGCCTCCTTTGTAGGGGTGTAGTAGTCGCGCTTCCAGTGAACTGTTTGGTTGTCGGAATGGAAACTGAGTGAGTTGGCATTTCTCACAAGTGATTGGCCGTATAGAGACTGTCTGGCGGACATGATGTATAGATTGCTTTGGCTAATCAATTGAGCAGATCTCAGATCTCGTGTTTGTTTACTGACTGACGCCTTTTGGCGGGTGCTCTATAACAATTCTGTTGAATCTGGATTTTCTGTGCGGGAGTTCGGATTTTCGCGACAGCCAGACGCGCGGACGATTTGGAAATGTCAAAACTAGCGGTAAAACTAGCGGTAAGTAAACAGGGGAAAAACAAATGTCAACAAAGAAACAAACAGACAAACAAAAGAGAGGGCGAGAAAGAATAGGCAGAGAACAGCTTAAAGCAGATCTCCCCTCTTTGTTTTAAAAAAAACAAAATTCGATAGAAACACCATCAATTCAATGGCCGGAAACAAGAAGAAAGCCCAGAAGGATCTCACAAACGAAGATGATGCCTTTGACGCAGCTTTTGGCGGAGGTGGTTATGGTGGTATGGGCGGGGGGTTGGACTTCAACCAAATGTTTACCAATATGAACACAGAGCACGCCGCAGATGCATTTGATTTCGCAGACGAAGACGAACTAGCAGACGAAGAACTTCCTGAAGAAGAACCCCCTTCAACTGCGGTCAAGACACACACCAACCCGGACGAACTTTTTAACGACGATGACGACTTTTTTAACGATCTTAACGATGAGGCCAAAGAAACGATAAATGACAACGACGATCAGTTTGATCTGTTGTTCTCTAATAAGGTCGACGATGGCTTTCTCCATCATGATAACAACATATTTGATGACTTTGACAAGTCCAGCAAGCCTTCTTCAGCTCCAAAACCAAATGGAGCAATGGTTCCACCAGGCTCTTCTTCCTTGAAAAGCACGATACCCGGTGTTCCTCCCAAGAAGAAGGTTGGTTTCCAAAAAACAGCTAAAGATATCGAAGAAGATGAGGAACAAAAAAGGTTCCAAGAAAAGTTGTTGAAATCCTACTTCCCGGCATTTAAGAAGGGCTCTATTCTTAAAATGAATTCAGTGTTTGGTCCCAAGCCAACATACTACCAGTACAACCCACCTTTGAACCCCATCAAGCCGTTGATTCCTACCAAGATAAACTTAGAAGTAAAGCCAGATCAAAGAAGAATCTTCAAGTCCTCGCTACACCATCATGTTAATGACAACGGTAAGAGAATCGTGCCCATTGAATTAGAATCAGAAGAAAGCAGCGCGTCCAAAAAGCAAAAGAGAATTCAGATTGAAGAAGATTTAATGTTGGCATCTGTTGATTGGGACTATGAAAGGATTGTTGGCGATCTCGATGAGACCAAGCCCGAACCGAAGATTCAAGAGATTGAAAAGGACTTTGAGAGATCCTTGGACGACTATGACGATGATGCCATCTTCGAAGGTCAACTATCTACCAAGTTACAATTAGACTTGAACGATAAGCATTTGCTGTTTGTAGAGCACAAAGAAAAGGAGAACAAGAACATTGAAAAGCTCATAGCCATTCCTACCAACGAACAGCTATTACTAGCTAAGTTCAACATCTCTAACGACAAGAACTACCATCTGTTAAAGGAGAACTACCACAGCAAGATCAGATCCACCATCGGTAATCTTAATATCGAGCATTCCATGCCCGCCTTCAAACTACAGTCTCCTCATTACAAAGTCAAACTACGGAAAGAATGGCTTCGTGCTCCGCATAGAGATACTTTCAAGACCAGACCTGGCCAACTGATGCAATTCTCCAAGCTTAAGACCAGGAAGAAAAAGAAGGATAAGTACAAAGATGTCAAAGAGCTCTACAATAAGACTACGGATTTGACATTAGCAGACTCTGGTCAAACGGTTCTAATGGAACACTCTGAAGAAACTCCAATCGTCATTCCAGGCTACGGTATGGGATCAAAATTGATCAACTACTACAGAAAGATCAACGAAGAAGACACCTCTAGAAACAAAATGGTGATTGGTGAAACACATGTTTTGGGTGTCCAGGATAAATCACCGTTTTGGAACTTCGGGTTTGTTGAACCTGGTAACAGTGTTCCCACTTTGTACAACAAGCTAGTCCGTGCACCAATCTTTGCCCACGAAGCTGCCCAAACTGATTTCTTGTTGGTTAAGAATTCCGGTGCAGGTGTAGGTCCAAGATTCTACTTGAAACAGATCACAAACCTCTTCCTTGTTGGTCAGTTACTACCAGTGGTGGATATTCCTGGTCCTCATTCAAGAAAGGTCACCACTGCTTCCAAGAACAGACTTAAGATGATCGTGTACAGAATTTTGAAGAGAAACCCAGGGAACAGATTGTTGGTCAAGGACATTTCATCGCACTTCCCTGATCAAAATGATATGCAGAACAGACAAAGATTAAAGGAATTCATGGAATACCAAAGAACCGGTCCAGATCAAGGTTTCTGGAAATTGAAGGAAGAATTGCCACACGACCATTTGATCTCACCGGAAGATTTGACGTTGCTGGAGGCTATGCATGTTTCTCAACAGAACTTGGAAGATTTGCAGTTCTATTCCATGGAAGATGAAGAAGTTTCTGATGAGTTGGCTTTGTGGAATCTAACAAAGAACTTCATCAATGCTACACAAGGCAAGGCCATGTTGCAGTTAAACGGTGATCCAGAAGGTAAGGCTATTTCTTTCATGAAGACTTCGATGAAGGGTGGGTTCAAGTCATTTGAATCTAATGGGCATAGTTACAACGTTGCTCTGCAGCAAAAGGCGTACGATGAAGAAATCTCAAGACAATGGTACTCTCAACAAAAACGTTTCAGTGGTGATCAATCAGCATTTGTCGAGTTGGAGAAACAATTCGAGGCCGAAGCTGCCAAGGAAGAAGAAAATAAGAAGAACAACAAGCCAAAGAAAAAGGAGAGGTTCTTGAGAATCACAAGATTGGTGTTGGATAAGAATGGGATTAAACAGAGAAAGCATGAGATTATCAAAGATCCGGAATTGATCAACGCATATATCAAGCGTCGTGAGAAATTAGAACAGGACATCATTCCTGATGAAATCAACATCACAAATGATGATGAAAAGAACCAGAAATTGAAGAAGAACTTGCAAGAACAATTGGCCAAACTACAAAAGAACCAAGAAAGACGTAATGCCAGAAAAGCCAGCAAACTTGAAGCAGCAGCCCAACAACAGCAACAGAAGCAACAACAGCAGTCGCAACAACAAGTAGCTGAAAATGTCGATTCACCACGTTCTATTTCCGCCAATATGTCCGATCATACAAACAACGTCACAACAGGGTCTGTGGCACCAGAAACTCCGATGTCCGGCAACGCTATGAGTGACATTAATGGCGATGCTTCAGACAGTAAGAGCAATAGGGCTACCAATAGAAGATGTGCTACTTGTGGTGCTACAGGTCATATTAGAACCAATAAGTCTTGTCCTATGTACCATGAGGGTAACACTTGAAATTAGCACGTTGTATGCAATTCAATCCAGAGTCTCCTATATATGTTAATGGACTTAGATTAGTTTGCTCTAATGATGGCAATTATCCAGTGTACTTTGAATTCTATTTAATTTGTCTATACCATGCGTGCATACCTAGAGCTACTCTTGAGTACTTTCAAAAAGCCCTTTAATATGACTTAATCCTTTATTATCCAAAGTTTTTGAGCTGGACAATATAAATGTTTAACCCTATTGGTGATTCAACAAAAAATATACACAGAGTTCAAATATAAGATTTTATTAATCTATACAGGAGACAATAAGATTCCTCTTAAAATCCCAACCCGATCAAAGCCTTTTGAACTTCTTCATTACCGGCAACTTGACTCTTGAATCCATTGATGAACACACCACCAGATTCTTGTTCTAGCTTCTTTAATCTTTCAGTCAAATAAAGAGCACCACCATTGATATTGCTCAATGTAGAAACAGGATCAAATGGTTTATTACCAATAGTGACAAGTCTAGAGAAAGAAGAACCGAATGAAGAAGGTTCATCAAAGTCTAAATCTGGACCATGGGAGTTTTCTGTAAGTTGTGTCTTGATGGAGGAAGATGTGGTGATTTGTAATAAGTTTGATAGAGTTTGAACCAAAAGAGCTGTGTAACCACCCTTGATAAATGATTCGTCTGAAACAATGTTAGTGAAACCAACAATGGCGATCTTCTTCTCCGTTAAATTGTTGACATTGTGCAAAGATGGTAAGAGGAATTGAGATGTGATCTTACCAAAGATCTCTGGTTGAACTTGGTCAAAAAACCCAATAACATAGCTTGATGACTTGATAATAGTGACTTTTGAGATAAAGGAGATTAATCTCTTAACGAACTTTTCAGTACGAGAGTTTTGAAGTCTTTGTAATAATAAGATGGCGATGTTCTTGGAGTACCCTGCGATTCTGGCTTCATCTGCGGAAACTACGATTGATTCCAATAATTCAAACCCATAGTCTTCGTTCAACTTAGAAGAGATCAACTTCTGGAAGACACCTAACAATGGTTCGATTTCAGAGTTACCAAAAGCATTGAAATCTTTGGCGACAATTGATTTGAGTAACCTGGCAACAGCAGGAATATTACCCTTGAATTCCCAAACAGAAGGAGATAACAATGGAACGACTAATTGCTTGTATGAATCTGGTAACGATTGAGAAGCAGGGGAGATTTCTAATAGGTATGCAAAGATTTGGAAGATGTAAGGAACAAATTCTTGGACATCTTCACCTAACAATGCCAAAAATGAGCCCATGATACCTGTAACAAATTCATTCCATTTGGTAACATGATTGTATTTGATGATCACAGCGATGGATTCGAAAGTGAAATGGTTGAATCTTGGATTAGATGGGTTTTTGGCAATGATGTTGATGATATTTAGTAATTGTTCCAACAAAGAGGTGGCATATTCTTGAGCTGAATCTTCGGCTATCAAAAGGACTCTCATAACAGTTTTCATTAAGAATTCATTCTCAGCTAATTTTTCTGGAGTGTTTTGGAATTGGGTGATCAACTTGAACAATTTCGTCAAAAGATCTAAATTGAAAGGTTTGATATCATTCTTTTGGAAAAGTTGGAAGTTGGTTTGGTTGGAGTCTTTGATGGAAAGGATCTTTTCAATTGTGATGGCAGCATAGGTGTACTCGACGTATTGAGTAGAATCAAGGTGTGAGACCAAAATTGGGAAAGATTCTAAGAGTTGTTGTTTAGTCAATTGGTTTCTGAAAGTGAAAATGTACTTGATGGCATCAACTTTCAAAATTGGATGGGCATTGGTATTCAACAGTTCGCCAACAATGTTATTAGTGAAGAACCCGACAATATCTAAAAGAAGATTTGTTGAAGTGACACCGGAACTTGTAACAGAACCCTTAGCTGCTAAAGCTGTAAATAAATAAATAGCCAAATCTTTGGATTTCCAGTTACTTGGGTTGGCTTGGAACTCTGTCAAATAATGTTCAATGTATTTCAAAATGGTTTGTGTGGTCAAACTTTCATTCTTGGTCTTCAATTCACGTAAAAAGTCAATGGAAGCGCGTCTTCTTGTGTCCGCATCAGAGCCCTCCAAATCTCTTCTGATATACTCAATTGGATCATCTTCAAATAATTCTTCATCTGAGGTACGGACAGTCAAGTTTGGTATAATAATACGTTCAGAGATCTCCTTGATGGCAACTTCATTGTTGAAAATCTCAGAGTGGGTTGGAATCTTCACAACTGTAGTCAAGAAAGACAATAGCTTGGAAGTGAGTATATCGAATCTTTGCTGTGGTCCAATGGTGGTTAATAAGTTCCAAGTCGATTGGATGAATTGTGGTAACAAAGGATCAAAGACATCTTCGTATCTTGATGTGTACAATTGGATCAATTCACAGATAGAGGTCTTGACCTTGGAAAGAATGTCAACTTCATCGTCGTCTTCATCATCTTCTGGTTTGAAGAAGTCAGACTCAAAAACAAGAAACTTGTGCATAATACCCATACCTGCGGAAAGGTTATCTTCAAAGAATTCAGGGATATCTTGACAATTTAAATCGTGGTAAATCTTCACAAGTAAGGACAAGACTTCTAGCAGTATGACAAGTTGAGCTTTGTTGTCTTTGTTTTGTTCAATCAAAGCATCAACCCTTTGTAGTAATAATAAGAATGGAACACAGAATTTGGATAGAACCAATTTGATTTCAAGGAACAATTCATCGGATCTGAAAAGTGGTCTCCATCTCTTGAAAATAGAATGGGCAACACTAAGAACACCCTTGTTTGTAACCATATCATCTTCTGAAAGCTTGGCCACCAAGTCATCAATCAAAGTTGGCCATTTATCTGGGAAATCTGAATCGGCAATGACGGAGATGGTCTCACCGATTTGGATCTGAAGATTGTTAGGAAGGGTGATCATTAATGGAATGATTTCAGCCTTGACACGTTCGGCATCTTGAGATAAATGGTTGCCATTTTCATCAACCCATTTTCTCTTGACGTAGTTCTTGAGGAACAATGCACCAGCCAATCTAATAGAGTTGGCCAAATTGGCTGAGGCGATGACATGAAGTAATGTAAGGGCGAAGCCTGGTTTGTTTTCTTCAGTCTTCAATTGGGTTTCAGCATGTCTGGCTGAGGATGGATTGAGTGAAAGCTCCAGGAGATATGAGATGTTTTCAAGCTCAGACATGTTGTTTTTTGCTTTAAAGCGAATGTGGTACTTTTCAGTTCAGTTGCAGATTTGGTGGCGCTTAAGTTGACGCAATTCCATCGATCTATCTTTGTTTTCTTTCAGTTTTTTTTAATTAAAATTTTGATCCGAGCGCGTAACAATTTTGCCCATTTCGGTGTTACAACCACTATTGGTAGTGTCACGTGCAGAAACAAAGCGTACCGTGACACGTAGATCGGATTCATTATGACGTTTACTCTTTGGCTTCCTTATACACTGGAACTAACATTCTACCAGATTTATGCTTCACACCATTGTAGACAGCCGCCAACTTACCACCACTGAAACTCGGTTGGCTCCAAGCTAGTTTGGATTTGGGGATTTCAGCCCCATAGATCATATGTTTCCTGACACAATCCAACAATCTGATTGCGATTCCTCGTCTTCTTTGCGAAGAAGCAACAAAGATTCTACTAATACCACACAAAACTGGAATGTCTCTATTGCTAACAATTCTCCCATCATCGATACTGTACCATTTACCGTTATGTTCCTTGATTATTGTGACAATACCAACTGCAGTTTTGTCCTTGATGTAAACGAACGCTGAACCGTTTTCTCCCGTTTGATCCAACCAAAAATCATTATCGTCTGGTGCATTTAACGCCTGGTTTACTATTTGTAGAAGTTCCAATGCCTTTGAAACTTCCCCTGGTCTCTTAGGGTTGACCTTCAAAACAAATTCAGTGGGCGTGCGTGCTTCAAGCCTCGTTGCGGCGCTTGCAACATTTGTGAAAGGGATGCCGTTGACTAACCGTTGATGGTATTTCTGGTGAAGTTTTATGTCTGTCTGAACGTTCTTCAAATATGACATACCGCATTCCTGACATGTCTTTTTGTCGTTTAGACCAATGTTGAGATATGATTGTTTCAAAGTCTTTGGTTTGGTGGGGAGGAGGGGATCTTGTTGTGATGACTGTGAAGAGGAAGGGGGAGACGTTGATGGAGGTGAACTTGGAGGAGGAGAGCTCAAAAGCTCGGAAAGAGACGAGCTGGAAAGTTCCTGGAGGGCTCTACAGCTCTTTGACTTCAATTGAGGTTTCTGAACTCTCATTGATCTTGTGATTTAGTGGTGGATGGTTCCTCGAATAGCGTTCCTTCTGGAACGTTACTGACGCGTCGTCGCTTTTGGTTGATCTTGGGTCCGAGCTAGCGGTACTGGCTATCCAAAAATAACGTCGTGCGCACTTTGAAAATTGAAAAACAACTTGAGCCTCCTTCTCCACAACGCCCACAAACTGGCACTAGTTTCAAGCCCAATACGCACAAAAAAAATGACCAGCACCAACCCAAACCCAACTTTTGCCCACCTACTTCCAATCAACGGCCAATGGAGACAAGACGTCACGAACTGGCTCACAGAAGACACGCCTTCTTTCGACTACGGTGGCTACGTTGTGGGGGATGTTCCTCAAACTGCGACTTTATACTGTAAAAGCGCCGGTATTGTGAGTGGTATTCCCTTTGCCCAAGAAGTTTTCAAGCAGTGTGAAGTCGAGGCTGAATGGTTGGTGAAAGAAGGTGAATACCTTGCCCCAGAGTCTAAGATCGCTGTTGCTAAAGTGAAAGGTCCTGTGAGAAATATCCTTCTTGCTGAAAGAGTCGCCTTGAACCTATTGGCCAGATCTTCAGGTATTGCCACGCAGTCCTACAAAACTATCAAACTTGCCAGAGAGTCAGGTTTCAAAGGTATCATCGCTGGTACCAGAAAGACCACTCCAGGCTTGAGAAGAGTTGAAAAATATTCCATGTTGGTTGGTGGCTGTGATCAGCATCGTTACGATTTGAGTTCTATGGTTATGTTGAAGGACAACCATATCTGGTCAACTGGCTCCATCACGCAAGCTGTTGTCAATACAAGAAAGGTTTGTGGGTTTTCTGTGAAAATTGAAGTCGAATGTCAAACAGAAGCTGAGGCTGACGAGGCCATTGAGGCTGGTGCTGATGTTATTATGTTGGATAACTTCACTGGCGATGCTTTGAAGGGTGTCGCTTTGAGTCTGAAGCAAAAATGGGCTGGTAAGAAGCAATTTTTATTAGAATGTTCTGGTGGCTTGACTTTGGAAAACTTGGGTACTTTCTTGACCAATGAAATTGATATCTACAGTACCTCTTCTATTCATCAAGGTACTGGATACGTCGATTTCTCCTTGAAGATCGATCATTAGAAAGGAGAAAAAATTCTCCAGGATCGATTATGGAGTTATCTCTTGTATATCTACTGTTTATGCTGCTGCCATATATGAAACGTATCTATGAGTAGTAATTTCGAATCGTAATGGAGGTCAGATTACAATTCAGTATTGACAAACGTTCTCGCAGCTGTCAGAATTTACCGGGTAACCAATCCGAAACGTAAACAAACAAATTGCAATCTGGAGATCAAACCAAACCCAAATAAGGGATATCTGAATGGGGGATTTTTTTTTCCTAATATTCAATACACAATTCACATATTAATATTCAATTATTCGCAAAATGAGTGACTCGTGGCAAGATGGTTTGGAAGAAAGTAGAATCTCCGCTGAAGATGTTCAAATCGAAGATGAATATCGTGATCCAGCAAGAGAGTACAGTGAAGGTAAGCACAAATCCCCCTTTTATTCTATGGTCCTTGACGGTCAAGGTTCTCCAATTCCAAGCCCAATATTAACAGTATAATCCCACACTAGGTATCAGAGACATGGAAGCACAAGGTTTAGCAGATATAGGAGCCCTTGGAGCATGGTCTGTGTCATCTTTCAAACAAGGATCAGGGATCAAGGAGTTAAGAGAAGATACTTATGAAACCTTTTGGCAATCAGATGGACAACAACCACACCATTTAGATATCCATTTCTCCAAGCGTGTCACTGTCACGAGATTGTCCATATTCACAGATTATACACAAGACGAATCGTATACGCCATCAAAGATCCTTGTATTATCTGGATCAGGATTCCATGATTTGATAGAAGTGGCAACTTTGAGTTTGAACAAACCAGTTGGCTGGAAACATATTGCTTTCAATGAGAAGCATGGTCTAGAGTCTGGTTTAAAAACTTTCCTCATAAGATTGTTAATAGTGGCTAATCATCAACATGGTAAAGATACACATTTACGTTCAGTCAAGATCTATTCTCCAATGGTTGGGTTCAATATGAGCAGTACTGTCTTAGGTGAGTTTACCTCCAGAAAGCTTTTGAGTGAAAGTTGTATTAGATGATGATCTTAATGATTTGGAGATCCAACTCGATAGCCCAGCTGCTGTATATTCTCATGAAGCGTTGCCCTACTTTAAAAGTCGCCCTCTCACGTGATTTTCGCGAAGACTCGACAGTGCAACAGAACCCAACGCAAAACGAGTCTGAAAATTTTGAAGCGCTGGTTAAATTAATTTTTAATTTCCGCTTTCCAACTTGGACTTCGGCCAGTACCGCGCTTGATTCATTCCGCTAAATTGGATGACTTCGATCAGAAGAAATGGATAATTGGATTAATTTTAAAACATCAACGCACTAACCACACACTGGGAGAAAAACAACGGTTTTGTCTTAAAACACAATGTAAAGAGTACACGTACTAGTTCTTCTGCATAGTATTTCACACTCCTTTCATTCTTAGATTCAAAATCATTTACACTACAAGGTATGTTTTTCCCTCTTTTCTTTTGCCACCGGAGACAACTTTGTTTTTTTTTCTTTTGTTTATTATGATGATTCAAAAAGATTTTTCAGACGTTAGACTTCCTAATTTCAATTGAGGAAAAGATCTTAGATAGCTGATCGCCAAACAAGAGAATTATTCAAAGCAACCTATTGCTGGCACCTTTGGGGTTTGTTGTTACCGGTCATCAATATAGTAAGAGTACATTACTAACAATCTTTGTAACAGTCATAATGTGTGGTATCCTAGGTTTATGTCTCGCTGATCAAACTGCCAACGCTGGTCCAGAGTTGTTTGACGGTTTGTCCTTCTTACAACATCGTGGTCAAGACGCTGCCGGTATTACCACTTCTGGTCAAAAGGGTCGTTTCTACCAATGTAAAGGTAACGGTATGGCCAGAGATGTCTTCACCAAGGATCGTTTATACAACTTGGTTGGTAACGTTGGTATTGCTCATTTGAGATACCCAACTGCCGGTTCCAGTTCTGGTTCTGAAGCTCAGCCATTCTACGTCAACTCTCCTTATGGTATCTCTATGGGACACAACGGTAACTTGGTCAACACTTCCCAATTAAGAAAATACCTTGATGAAGTTGTCCACAGACACATCAACACCGACTCTGACTCCGAATTGTTGTTGAACGTCTTTGCTGCTGAATTGTACAAGACCAATAAGTCTCGTGTTGACAATGAGGATATCTTCACTGCCTTGAAAGGTCTTTACGAATTATGCCGTGGTGCTTATGCCTGTGTTGGTTTATTGGCTGGTTATGGTTTATTTGCCTTCAGAGATCCAAACGGTATCAGACCTTTGTTGATTGGTGAAAGAATCAACCATAACGGCTCTGTTGATTACATGATTGCTTCTGAATCTGTTGTCTTAAAGGCTCACAATTTCAAGAAGTTCAGAGACATTCTCCCAGGTGAAGCTGTCATCATCAACAAGCAAGGTGAAGTTGAATTCAAGCAAGTCGTTCCAGCCAGATCTTACACTCCAGATATCTTTGAATACGTCTACTTTGCCAGACCTGATTCCGTTCTTGACGGTATCTCCGTTTACAGAACCAGATTGAATATGGGTGCCAAGCTAGCTGCCAACATCAAGGCTCAAGGTTTGGAAGATCAAATCGACGTTGTTGTTCCAGTTCCAGATACTTCTCGTAACACTGCTTTGGAATGTGCCGTCCAATTAAACAAACCATTCAGAGAAGGTTTTGTGAAGAACACATATGTTGGTAGAACTTTCATTATGCCAGACCAAGAAAAGCGTGTTTCCTCTGTCAGAAGAAAATTAAACGCTATGGAATCTGAATTCAACGGTCGTAATGTTTTGATTGTCGATGATTCCATTGTCAGAGGTACCACTTCCAAGGAAATTGTCAACATGGCCAGAGAAGCTGGTGCCAAGAAGGTTTTCTTTGCCTCTGCTGCTCCTGCTATCAGATACAACCATATCTATGGTATCGATTTAGCCGATACCAAGGCGCTTGTTGCCTTTCAAAAGACCGAAGAAGAAGTTGCTGAAGCCATTGGTGCTGATAAGGTTGTCTACCAAACTTTAGAAGATTTGATCGAATCCGTCAAGATGGAAGATCCAGAAAGTCCAATCCAAGGTTTCGAGACTGGTGTTTTCACTGGTGGTTACATCACTGGTGTTGAAGATTCTTACATTCAAGAATTAGAAGAAGTCAGAGCTCAAAATAAGAAATTGGAGAAGGGTCTTGGTGGGAAGCCTTCTGATTTGAACGCTAAGGCTGAAGTTGATATTGGTATCTACAACATGGGTGATTACAAGAATTAAGAGTCCGCTGTAAAATAAAGTAAGATAAAATAAAAATAAACTAAAAATAAGTTAAATAAATAGTAAAGAATGGTTGATCCTGGTTGCATTGTGTATAATAGCTGAATTTTAAATTACGTTATAGAGAATTATAATTTGTGTTTTTTATTTTAGAGTCGCTTTGATAATCACTCATATTATATGAGAAATTATATATATTTGTATGCTGATTTTTGAGACAATTAATAAATAGCGTAATTAAATTATTACGAAACAAATTGAATCGGGACTCCCTCCGATTGTTACAATAATCAAGACCCCATAAATTATTGGAATATATTATTATCTGCAAATTGACTGCTACATGGAATGCTCATTCATATAAAGGAAGTCGTGGTATTAGAAACAAGTTAATAATAATTTTAGAAAATATCATAAAAAAATAATATTAGTTTGAGTAACTGCAGCAGATCAATTATTCAATCCTGCTTACATAAGCCCACAAATCGCCAAAAACTAATTATAAAGAGCCTGAACAAAGATCTCCCACGATGAATTACGAACGGCGTTCTTAGATAAAAGGACTCAAATAACAACTTAGAAACGAGACCGTTTTAATCAAACGAATAACTACACCATGCAAGATCTTTAAAGCAGGTGAGCAGAAAGAGCTCCATGAAGGGACCGTTTTCTTTTCATCCAGATTACTATGAATTCTCTTGAATGTTCGCACTGGATCCACTTTCCAATCCAATCCAACACCTCATCTCCCTTTCAACTTCTCCCTCTTGTTGGAAACATACCAGTTACTTACCAGCAGATACCTACTTCAAAACAATAAACACACCAGCAACAATGGTCAAATTTACCTCTTTGTCGTTCAAGTCAAGTGTCTTTTTGTTAAACTTCCTCAATCAATCCATCAAGGCTGTTCCAATCTCAGATAAAGCAGAGATTGAAATCGGCGAACCGGTTCAATGTGGTGAGAATGTTTGTGCATTGAGTTCTGATGAACTCTTGTCACAATTCAAAGACACCCCTGCTGCTGTTGCGGCTTTCAATTTAGAGGATGTACCACAAAAACCCTTTGTTGAATCCAAACCTGATGATGTCAAGATCCAAGGCTTATTGTACGAACCATTCGACACCAACTTCGGTATTGCGTTTGACAACTTATTAGAGAAGATCCTTATTAGAGCCAGCCAGTTCAACGGTGATGACAACAAGTATGAAAGAATCTCTTTGGACTCGGTCCCAGAACGTATCCAGTCAGTTTTGGGTACATTGGATGCCAAGAGAGAAAAAGTCAGTGCCAATTTCTTGAATCCAGCAGGTTTGGACTATTACCTCCGTACCACTATTTGGCGTCGTGTTTTAAAAGTTTCACACCATGAAGATCAACATTTCAACATTTTGGGTTTCTACAAAGCCACAGGTGTTAATCTTTTATTCAACCAGTTCGATTTGGACACTAACCTGCAATTTCAACAAGACTATTTCGAATACTTCCCAGCCAAGTACAGTCACTACGTCTACCCAGTCACCTATTTGATCAAGCCAACTGAACAACTCACCAGCGTCCTCAATGGCTGGTTTCCAACTCACGACTACACCTACCAAATTGATCGCGGTATGCACTATGCTCAATTGATGAAATACAACACTGCTATCAACTACATTCCAATTGGTAACAGCCAAGGTATTCTTTACGTTACCATGACTTTGTTCCATGACAATTTGTTCCCTTGTTTCTTTGATTGCACTCCTTATGACCCGGTAACTGTCTCTGAACCTGACACAGATGCAGAAGCTCCAAATAAGAGCTGAATTATATCAAGTTGAATCTCCTTGTTCATCTTTGATCACCCTTTTTATTTGTACATAGAGTAGACCTTGTTTGGTTTAGGAAAATAATATAAACGCATGCGCGCCTGAATTATTAATTTCTAGAACTACCTAGCGTCGTAGTACTACATAGAATACTTGATATCTCGTGAGACCTTTGTCCATATATTTGACTGTTTATTGTTTAGCTTTAAAATTTATTATTGGCTACTTATTTTAATTCAAGTTACTGAAATTCTATGCTGATATGTACATATTTGACAATTCTATAAGGGTTTTAGCTCCTTAATGCAGTTGACGTTCCGATATGTCGTTTTCGGACAAGCAGACCGAGATGTCCAACTTTTTATTTCTTGAGTCAAAAGATAAATGTTGTAATACTATATTCGCTTTTTTTGCGTTCTTTTCTATATAGGAATTATTTAATTTTTAATTCATACAAAAAAATAATTAGGGTTCATAATTATTTAGGATAAGACTGGCAATATATTGAATCCAAGTTTCTATTACATTCGTAAAATCAAAATCATCCCATCGTTGGCGGATAGACAAAGGACACCAGAATTTGTCCGATTGGCTGTCGGTTAAGAAAAATCTATCGGACATCGAACATCGAACATCTTGATTCATTAACTCTGAAAACCGCGGAAAAATGTCCGTAGTACATGGACATGTGAAGAATATCGGACATTTTGTTTTCCTGTTGAGTCTAATTATATTGCACGCACAGTTAATTCCGAAAAATGTCCGAGTTTGTGATTTATTGCAAAAACGAGATTCCGAGACATGTCAAGACATCACACCAGGTCAAACAAATCGAGACCATTTAAAACTAGCTTTATGCTAAAGTAAACCATATTTAGAAAATTGATCCTTTAAGTATAAAAAATCGTCTATAAGAACTATTTACTTTTGGTTAAATATCTGCATCTTTTTTATAACTGTACATTCAGTTGTTAATTATACAGTACAAATTAGCCAGTAGGTTTGTTTAGGTCAATGGAAAATCTTACCTATCCCCAAGGATGAGCCTTTCTCAAATCTTTCTAATACTTCAAGACACAATTCATACAATTATGGAAAATGCCACTACAAAAACTGTTTGTGAACTTTTGCAATCGTATCTTGTCTTGATTTTTTTCCAATTCAGCGACAAGGACCGCTTCGGTATGTATGAACAGAGCAAGCATAGCCGCTATTGGTTCATGACACTAACTGCTGGGGTGGAAGAAGGCTTTCCACTTGAAACAGTAACAAAATTCTAAATTAAATCTATACTGTCTACACTTACAAGACTCTGGTTATAGATTCTAAAAAATTGTGTAGGCTGCAAGATTTGCGAAAGCCAGATTCCATATTGGCTTTTCCTCACGATCGATTGTTCAAAGTATTTAAACATATTTCTAGTACATTCATTCTAATTCATTATTAAAGCCCGATAATGTGAGATTATTTATCTTCCCAATTATGATACAGCTTGGCGACAGCCTGGAAAAGCGATTGGGCACAGAGTTTTGTATGGTCAAATTCAACAGAGTCATAATCTCTAAGCATAGGTTCCTTTTTGCAAATCAAACGGTGTATGTCTCTGAAAAATGCTAAGAAAATCCTACTGAAAACCTTAACCCTTGCAATTTGGATCATGTCTTCTTTCATAGTTTTGAAAGGTACCTTGAATTGTACCAAGAGGTTCTTGATTATATTTTGACATTCAATCAAATTCAAAGAGTCAACCATTCTAAGACCTAAAGAATCGTAATAATCAGTGATAGATCTTGAATTCTCCTTCGTTAATCTCTCCGATTCAACACCTTTAACTCTTCCCAATTCGTTGTAGATATCATCCTTGGATTTCGTAAGTTCCTGTACTTTCTTGACAAGGAATTGGGTTTTTTCATGCAATTTTTTAGTTTCTTCATTTTGTTCATTCTCATTCTGCTCCTTTCTGGTTTTTAATTCGTTGTTGGCTTCTTGTAAGGTTTCAAAGTCCGTACTTAATTCGTTGTTGGTCTTCTGCAAAGTTTCAAATTTCTCTTTCAAATCTTTGATATTTGTGTTCAATTCAACTATTGTAGATTCCTGTTTTTCAATTAGTTTAATCTTATCATTACTCACTTCCAATTCAGCCTTTGTTTCCGATAGCTCTTTCCTAATTTCAGCCAAAAGTTTATTGCTTTCAAGCATACTTGACTCTGATGTTTTCAACTTATCTCCAAGGTTTGTGATTGATCTCTGTTTGATATCGGAGTCGCTTTTTATATCATCAAGATCCTTTTCCAAGCATTTAATAGCAGAGTCTTTCTCAAGAAGAAGTTTGCTAGAGTCTGATATCTGCCTCTTTAATCCATTTAGAGCCACAGCCCATTCTTTTTCTTTCTCTCTCGTAGAGTCTGCTTGTTTATTCAGACACTCCAAAGCTGTTTCTTTTTCCTTGAGCGAATCTTCCAAGGTGGCATTTTTTTCTTTCAAAGCAGCAGCTTCTTCTTGAAGTCCAAGAATAGTAGTTTGGAGTGTTTCATGTTTTTGAGCTAAATTTTCAAAATCATCCTGAAGCTTTTGGAATACTTCTTCGTTTCTATCATTTTGTTCTTTAAGTTCAATGGTTCTCAAAATTTTGAACTTACTTTCAGAGGTCAAGAACCCTTCTAAAACTTCTTTACCGTTCTGTTGACTCAACAAGTACTCTTTCAAACCCCTTAGTTCTTGATTCTCTTTCAATGCTCTATTCAGTTTTAGCTCTTGTTGTTCAGCATCTCTCTGTGATTTGGTCTTTGACGGAGTCTCATCCAAATCTGAGCCAGAATCGCACTCTGAATCTTCATCATCCATGGCATCTGCGTTAGATATATCGTATTTTATCCTTTGCTTAGTCTTCAGAATATCATGTGGGTTGATCTCAGAGATGTGTTGTTCAATGGGGGTGGATTGCAAGAGAGGATCTTGAGTTGTTTGTTTTGGAGAATCGGTGGTGGTTGTAACTTCTTCCTTCTGAGACAACCAAAGGTTATCTAGATGTCGTGCAATGTCTATTGATTTCTGTGCTGTGATTGTTGGGTTCAAGTTTTCAAGATCAACTTGAGATCTTGGAAATTCTGGGATAACCGCAGTTAGTCCCTCCTTGCTCCACCTTGCTTCTGACATTCTTTCTGATGAAATGGACTGATAGATGGTAGAAGGTTGATAACAACGAGCCTATGAAGTTTGATTGAAGGAAAACTGGGCTGATTAATGTTACTGATAAGGCTCTTTATGAAGAGAAATCTGGTTTGCTCCTCAATACCTTAAATAATTAATAAGTGCTTATGATTCTTTTTTTGTCTGTTTACATTTGCAACGCGTTAAACATTGTATCAAATGAACAGAACCGCGCTTTTTGCGCTTTTGTGTTTGTTGACAAAAATCGTAGCTGCTTCAGCTATGACTTAAGCAGGTGGTTAATAGTTAGGGCTATAGAAGAGCTTTTCTCCGTAATGATAATGATTGGCGTGCAGTTTCCAATTTTTTTGACACATTTTCAGCGCTTGGGCTTATCTTAAAATATTGTGGCAAAATTCCAGCAACAAATCAAGGATACCTCGCCTTTGAAAACAACCCTTGACTTTGAAACTTTGCCAATAATCTTTCAATTATTATCAAAAATCTCTCAAATTTATTTCTAGAAATGCCAGCTAAATCACGTATAGCACCATTACGTATTATTGACCTCACTACGATTCAGATTCCTCACATTATTGACATTGGTCGTGCCAAAGGATCCCTGAAACCAACATCCACACGTGTCGCCACCAACAACAATTTACTCTTTAGTGACAGAAATTTATCAAAGAAACACGGGTTTTTAACTGCTTCACGCGATGGAAATGGTTGGGTATTGTCGTACAAGGATAACTCAAGTCAACACGGGTCCGTTGTTAATGGGATTGTCCTTGATAAGGGTGAGGTTGCGTATTTGAAAAGTGGTCAAACCATTGGTTTAGTCACTAGTAAGAAGCCAGGTGAGGTCACTTCTGAAGAAGATTGTAAAGTCATATTAAAGTTTTTTATTGAAGATGATTGTTTGAAAGTTGAAAAACTTGCTGGTTCTAAAGAAGATAAAGTATTAGTCAACTCTTCGTTGAATCAATTATTCGATAGCACAAATATTTATACCGAAGAAGATGTTGAAACAGATGCCGAGGATAAGGATTGGTTAGAAGAAGAAGAAGAAGAAGAAGAGGAAGAAGAAAACCTTTATGAAGATCACGGAAGCTATGATGACGAGGATAATGACTTTTATGAGTATCGCGCAAACTTTGAAGACGAAGAAGAAGATGAAACCACTATCACTGAGGAACAGAACAAGGAAATTGAAAGTATTGAAAAAGACTTCACAAATGGTGCAAACGGATTCAATGTTTTTGAACTAAACAGAACCTTGCCAGCCGAAAACACTAATTTTGAAGATGATCAAGAATCCGTTGTTACCAACATCTTTGATTCAAAATCTTCCGAGACTGGAGACTTTGTCCATCTTGATGAAGAAGAAGACGATTCCTTTTTTGAAAATAGTGCTGTTAAGGAGTGTTGTCATGACAAATCAACAAACACTAGAGAAGATGTGGATGATTATCTTTCGGAAACCACCAAGGAATGTTCACGTGACGGCTCCGATGATGATATAATCATTAAGGAAACTGAATTCATCACTAGAGTCAGACCAGCAAAGCGTCATTTTGAAGAAGAGGAAGGGGATAAGGAAGAAGCAGATATGGTTAAACCATCCAAGATCTATGAAATGGAAGTTTCCAAAAACATCAACAGTATTATTGACTTACCACTTACTAAGAAGCAAAAGATTGAATCAGGAACTCCATCTTCTTCTAAATGGGTGAAAGATGCTCTAAAGCATGGTTTTGTTGGTGCTGTTTTAGGTGCTGTTGGTACTTTTGGTGGATTGGTTTATATGGGTTCTAAAGAAAACATTTCTAACTCCATTTGAGTGACTTGTTAATTGATTCTAGCATCGAGAGAGTTAAGAGAGCAGTGTATGTGTGTGCGTGTTTGTCTTTTTAAATATTTGCAGGCTAAATATTACATTTCTGATTTTTTTTAATTGCAGTAGGTCATGTTGCGACTTAACTATTTTTAAATAAAGTATGGTTCAACCTTCAACACGAAATTCCTTTTAATTTTTTTTTATTCGTATAATAGTATACACATAATTCAGCTTCTTCTCTAATAGACAGTCCATAAATCTATAAATCCACAAAGAATTAGTACAAGATGATCTTAACACCTTGATATTCCTTCAACAAAGCACACAACTTAGCTTCATCCAAGACAGAATGTAATTTTTGATCTTGATAGGTAGCATCCAAGAAAATACTTTTGATTTCATGTCCGTTTTCTTTCAATTTCAAATTCATCACTCTTTCAACAGTACCGATAACATATTTGGTATCTTCTCTAACGGTGGAATCATAACCCTTTCCGATCTTGATGGCTTTAGATTTTGGACCAAGAGATTTGTATAAATCACCAATCCGAACACGGGAAGTAGCCAAGATTATACTGAGCCCCTTGTTATATTTATCGGTGAAATCTTTGAAGTTGTCCAAGTTACGTTGTTCTTTATAGTTTGAACCATCGACAAAGTCCTTCTTTGTGAAGAAATCCAATTGAGTGGCTTCATCGTCTGTTGATTTCAACAAAAGAGAAGTGAAATGATGTGCTAATTCGGTGGAGTCCATCAAGGCAACTTTCTTCTTCATGGCCATGTCGTGTTCCATCTTGAGGCGCTTCTTTTCTTTGAATTTGTCATTGGTCTTCTTTCTCTTCTTGGCAGTGGTTTCCCCATCACCTTCGCTCTTACGTTCTGTTGGTATTATGGTTTCTTCTTGCTCTTCTTCGGAGTCTTCTTCACGAATGGCGATACCTTCGTCAAGATCGACGGTTGGGTCAATTTGATACTCAAGACCATCGTCTAAGTCATCTGCAGCGTAGCTCATTCTTGGAATATTGTTGGGAAATAAATATAAATAAATGTAAATATAAATATAAATATAAATATAAAGTTAAATGTGCACACTGTGGTAATCACCTGTCGTTTGTCACATGCATTAATTAATTTTTTTTTGGCGGGCCTCTCTGCGCAAGATTTGACATTTTAAAATTTTTTGGAGCGATGCATGGATGTGCACGTGATCAGGTAACAAACACCAGGCAACGAACGCATCGGAAGCGAAGGCAAATTCACTACAAGCCTATTAATCTCGAGTTCCTTAGTTTTTGGGCCTCTAATTAATTTCAAAATATAAACATTATTTGCAAATCATTTTCCATGGCAAAGAAAGACTATATACAAGGAGACGTAAACTTTAATTGTTCTTGTCATGATTCATTCCTTCTTATTGCTCATCCTTGACGACTTCTCTTTCATCCTTAATTTCCTGTTGTCTACTTTTCACCAAAGTGTACAATTCATAAACACTAGCGGGAGTCATACCTTGGATTCTCTTTGCCTGACCAATCGTCTCAGGCTTAACACGGTTCAGGATGTCTTTACATTCAGAGCTCATTGAAGCGATGGTAGAATAGTCGAATCTCAAAGGAAGCAACAAGGATTCTTCAGCTTCAAAAGCCCGGATGAAATCTCTTTGTTTATGAACATATGGAGAGTACTTGCCCTCGATTTGGATCTTGTGTAGGATACGAGATGGAATATCCTTTTGGTATTTCTCAGGTAAAGCCTTAATGGCATTTGTAGCAGTGACGTTGTTAAAACGAAGCATTTCATAACCAGATTTTTTCGCAGAATCATCCCCGACATTGATCCCTAAGATCTGGCTCCATTTAGGACTAGAGAGTTTAATTTCTTTCAATTTGGAAACAACTTCATTCATAGTAGCAAGATCACTGGAGAATCTCTGCCATCTTTGGTCCCCAACAACACCGAATTTTCTCCCAATTTCAGTCAGTCTCAAATCAGCATTGTCACTTCTCACACTGATTCTGTACTCTGCCCTAGAGGTGAACATTCTATAGGGTTCTTCGACACCTTTGGTGATCAGATCATCGATCAAAACACCGATGTAGGCGTCCGCTCTACCAAGCTTCATCTCTTCTCTACCTTGCGACCCCAAACCGGCATTGATCCCAGCAACACAACCTTGAGCGGCAGCTTCTTCATACCCAGTGGTACCGTTGATTTGACCAGCCAAGTACAACCCTGAGACAAGCTTAGTCTCCAAAGTCTGGCGCAATTGACGTGGGTCAACGTAGTCGTATTCAACACCGTAGCCAGGTTGGACCATATCGACGTTTTCCAAACCTGGGATCATACGAAGCATCTGTAGTTGGATGTCTTCAGGCATAGTCATGGAAATCCCGTTAGGATAGACAAGATCAGTGTCGAGCCCCTCTGGTTCAAGCCAAATCCGATGGGATTCACGGTCTGGGAATCTGACAACCTTGGCTTCAATGGATGGACAATAACGCGGGCCTTTGACCGTTTCACGAATATGGATGGTTTTGTCCAAGTTATTCCTCAAGAGTTCGTGGATCTCTGGCGTGGTTCTTGTGCCATGGCAGACCAACTGCTGTTCGATGGCAACACGGTCGTTCATGTAACTCATAGTTTGCGGTGGGTTGTCACCTTCTTGGACTTCCAGATTGGTGTAGTTGATGGTTTTGGACGATAGACGTGGAGGAGTACCGGTCTTAAGACGGCCCAGTTTGAAACCAGCGTCTTTCAAAGTCTTTGAGATCCCAAAGGTAGCCTTCTCGCCCATTCTACCAGCTGGATAAGCCTTTAGACCAATGTGGATTTCACCACCTAGGAAAGTCCCCGTGGTGATGACAACTCTTGAAGTTTTATAGATCCGTTCATCCTCCAAGATGATCCCCCTAACAACAACACCAGGTCCATCGCCATCCTCGCGAGGCTCAACAATGATATCTCTCACTTGGCCTTCGATAAGCCCCAAATTAGGATAATTGTTCAAAACCCTCTGCATCTCATTCAAATAAATCTTTCTATCGATCTGAGCCCTTGGACCCCACACAGCTGGGCCTCTGGAACTGTTCAGAACTTTGAACTGAATACCTGCCAGATCAACAACCTTTGGAGAAACACCGTCCAATGCGTCAACTTCTCGTAGTAAAGTCCCCTTACCAACACCTCCCATTGAAGGATTACATGAACATGTGCCGATTTTATCCAGCTGTTGTGTGATGAGATAAGTTTGAGCACCTGAACGGGCAGAACCTGTGGCTGCTTCACAACCAGCATGGCCACCACCTATAATGACGACTGGTAATTCTTGTGCTGTTTCAAGAGCTTGTGATAATTCGGAGTTTATGGTGATGTTTCTTCTTTGGTGGATGACACCACGAAGGCGGAAGGATGGTAAGTTTCTTCGAAGATGTGATAACATTATACCAATACGCAGAGGTTGTGAAGGTTCAGTGAATCAGCTCAGCTAGATACAAAAATGATAAGAATATCAAGATAGATAGATAGCTGCCAGTAAGTTTGATCCTTAATTATTCAGATGGGCATCGTATCGTGCCTTGTCTTTTCTGCCCAGATGACAAAAGTTGATTTTTTTTTCTTTTGTCGCTAGATTATCTTTTTTTACACGGAATATTCTGACAGAACCTGTTTCGTGCATGTCCTTGCATGTCAACAAACCATAATTTTTTCATGAAAGTAAAGAAATAAATAAATAAATAAATAAATAATTGAATAAGAATTATTTCATAGTATAATCATCAAAATTTGCCATATATACGCCATTGGAAACTATATTTATTTGTAGTCACCTGGAACTGGGTATTGATTCGCTCATTGTTCAACCATCGCACCTATTTCCTTGACTTTTTCACTTTCACCAGCCAATCTCTTGAAGTCGGCCCAATAAAGATCTGGCATCTTCACCTTGAGCTTGAGACTTCAATTCCAAGGCAATCTTGACAGCTTCGTCAATGTATTCGACAACTTGGTCGAATTTATTTAGAGGCAATGTATTCTAATAAGTCGACAACTCTGGTGGAGTAACCGTATTCGTTATCGTACCAAGAGATCAACTTGACGAACTTTGGAGATAATAAGATACCGGCAGAAGCG
>JAKTTJ010000062.1:0-63632 GCA_030581495.1 Waltiozyma xylosica | reverse complement strand
GCATAATAGGTATTTGAATGAACATAGTCAAGAAGTGTTCAGGACCGCGGCTAATGATGTATATCATCTTTTTGAAGATTTTAAGAGAAAACAGTCCGCTAGTTAGTTAGTTAATTATTTAGTTAGTTAGTTAGTTAGTTAGCTAGTTTGCTGAATATATATTCTTATTATTAGGCAATTCTACGATTGATGAATTGTATGATTAGTGAAAGAGTTTTAAGATGTTCTTATACATCTATCTGCTTTGATTTTGTTTTCTGTATTCGTCGTGTTCAAAGTTTTTCAGAAAAAATCACTGAATCAAACCACTTAATCTTAAGAAGACTCAGTAAACACCCCACAGAATAAAACTACTTACTCCAAGGATGATTTTGTAAGCAATCCACAAGGGAAAACCAGCCGCTCCCAAGAGGATCAATAATGTCAAAATGAACCAAAGAAAGATTGATGAAGTTTGACTGACACTCGTTCTAAGGTAACAAAATGATCAGCCATGGAAGTAATAATCAAGTTGGTTAGTTAAACTAAACAGACTATATAGCAGAGAATCAATAACAGAAAAAAGGAGGATGTACTCCTCCTGTATAGACAAATCTTCATGAAACAACAAGAGAAGAAAGGAATAGTCTCAAAAAGCTCAAAAAGTATACTCATGGTTATCTCTCCTGCCCTAAATGAAAATCACGTGGCAAAATATCACACTCGAGTTGCTCTTGACCTTGTGACTCACTGCTCTATAAACTAACTTCAATGCTTCTAGATATATCTCAGGAGCATAGAAACAGTGAGGGATTGGTGTACTTGACTTCCGTTTCTTCTTAACAATACACACAGTCATGTGGAGGAGACGTTTTTGAGGAGAAAGCCCTAAAAAGATGCTATGCAGCCCGATTGTACCAAGGCAAAATAGAACAGAAAAACAAAAAATATTCTAAATATAATTTGGCAAAAGTTTTGGAAGTATCTTTTCAACTCAAACATGTGGTAAGCTGACCGTCCTACATTTTCGCTCTGAAGAACCACTAGATCGTTAAGTAACTATAATATGGGTTTGCACTACTTAGCGGGAAGTATTCTGGAAGGCACCAGGCCCGCTACTTTCGATAATCTTAGGGCAAAACGAATCGTTTGGTCCAACAGCTCCATAGAATCTTTGCGGTTTTGAAAACACTGCACTATCGTATCACAATCTTGAAAACCTCAATCCCCACTTTGCCTGAGAAACCAACACCTGAGGAATTTCAACACTGGTTTAAGAATGCCCTCCATTCATTTCAAAACTTGGGGTTTATAAATTCAAACCCGTTCTATCATGATCATTTCATTGGCACGGAAATTTGAATCGTTCATCATCAACAGTGTTCTCCTGGACAAAGTTTCAAAAGATTCGAACGCAGCAATGTGTATCTTGATGTAATACTGTTCATTGGAAAATTTGAGGGCGTTAGCTGAACATTTTGGTTTGAAGATGGTTTCAGGTTCAAGTTTATTGTCAAATCTGAAAGGCATTTCAATTGGACCATTCAATGATCAAGAGAAAAAACTACAGCAGCTTCAAGACAGATTACTTGCCGAATACTTCGCAAGTTTCAGTTTAGAGTACACCAAAGTCGTGAATTGTACTCCAGAATATAAAGTTTTGACGAAGATGATCAACCAAAGTGACATTTCATAAATCATGTTTGTCGCTCTGCTCAAAAATGAATTCTTCAAAGATCGAGTTCTTCCAAGATATCAAAGTGGTTTCTTACCTCAGTATAGATCATATGAAACCAATAGCTATCCTGAATACAGAGATCTTGAGGACAGCAATATCAAAGTGAAAATCATTGATTTCATGGTTAAAAAGAGAGAGACCAACGAACCTGGTTACAACTGCTTGCCTCATTGGACTTATATTAGAGACGTTGTCATGTTGTTAGTCAAAGATTGCAGCACTTGCAGTAATCCGTATTATTTGCCAATAATTAACTATCCTTTTTTTCAGTTGTTTACAGTTCGTATTCTTTTGTATTCAGGTCAAGGAATTTGGCTGCTAATCTGGGCGCTTATCTCTGTCTGTCTGCCAAAACTCCTTTTTGGTTAATTGCGCGGCAAAACATTGAAAGTGCCAGGGATTTGGCAACCTACACCAGCATCACAGAAAGACAACACTACTAGCTTCAATTCAACCTATTTCTTCCTTTTGTTTTTCTTTTTTTTTGAAATTAATTGGTGAAAGATCCATACTCAGATAAGATCAAATGGAAATGCCACAGATATGAGCGATCCATCAAGCCAGATAGTACGTCCTTTGTTCGTCCCCTCGCACAGCGCACCTCACTAACCAACAGCTCTCAAAAGTATAAACATATCGCCACTATAAGAAATGATCTCAAATCACTCATCCCCTTAGGAGTATTGCACCTAGTTAACCTTCCTTCACAATCTACTCCGTCAATGGAGGCACTAGATGGTTGGTCATGGTTAGATTTCTCTTGGATTGATCATCACGGTGAAAATAATAATGATATGGCGGCGGTTAAATCCCTAGTAAATATGAAGGCGAATTATAAATTCTCTAGAATTTTTCAAGATTTGGCTTATCTTTTCCAAAGGTTATACACTGTGGCAACTTATAAAACAGTCCGGATAAATGATCAAATCAATGTGACTGTCATAAGAGTCTATGCCATTCCTTGTGATGTTGAAGGGAATAGATATCTTGAGCAGGCAAGGACAATGTATTTGAGAAGAGGTAAGGGGCAAGCGTGGCATGATAAAATGTATCAAAGTGCTATCAAACGTATTATCGGTATTTTGGATTATAATGAAGATCGTTGGCTGGTGAAAGATCACCTTGATTTGCGAGGTTCTTCCTCTTCTTCTTTGTTGATATTTTCAGGGGTTGCAGAGATGGATGGTGCCTTTCGTCGGTCTGATGACTTCTTTGACAAACAGGATCTGAACCACCACATTGGAAGACTGCTGAGAAATAGGGTATTCACGCCTTCTCCAATTCATAGTGAAGAAGAGACGGAGAAGAACGATGACCTTGACGTCAGATTAACCGAAGTCTACAACTCCATTCATTTCCAAATAGATTCAAACTCTGAATACTTACAATCGGTGATTAGAATAAAAGGGCTCAAATCTTCCCTGTACAATTACCAAAAAGAATCGATTGCCAAGATGCTGCACCATGAGTCTCCTCTAAAGAATAACCACATCCCACTGCCATATTTCCACCAAATTGAGAAGCTTGGTCATGCATATCACTTCAATTCACACACTCTCAGATTCAGCTCAAACCCAGAGTACTACAATGCACCAAGAGGTGGGATATTGGCTGAAAATATGGGTCTTGGGAAGACTCTCATTTGTTTGGCCCTGGTCTGCTACACTAAGAACGAGGTGGCCTATATTCCCGATGAACTGATCCAGGGAGAAGTGAAAGATTACAGAGTGAAATCACTGCAAGAGCAATGCATTAGAGCGATCAATCGTCTATCAATTCCATGGAGAGGCCATAAGGACGCATTGCCTGAATCTTGCATCAAATTGTTGAACTCTAATCCAGGTTTCTATTACCACAAGAAGGACTGCGAAGGGTCTTTGGTTCCTAATAGAAGAATGTTATCAAGAGACAGACCGATGATCCAACAAGAGAAGATCCTGCTAACACATGGAACGTTGATCGTTGTTCCCGATAATTTATTCAGCCAATGGGTCCAAGAGATTACGAAACATATCGAGGACAATTATCTGGAGATTCTTATTGTCGACAGCAGGACCTCTAGTTTGATAGCCAAGCCCTTTGAATTAATCACATACGACCTCATATTGATGTCACATTCCATTTACACCTCTCAAAACCCAATTACATCTCCATTATTTAAAATACACTGGAAACGTTTAATCATAGATGAAGGACATTCTTTGACCCATAGAACTACAAAGATCGTCGATCTGTCTTCTCAACTTCAAGTGGAAAGAAAATGGGCCGTCACTGGTACTCCGACTCATGGTATGACCAATCTGCAATTGACAGAAAACGAAAGGGATAAAGTAACTGTGAGCAAGAAGTTCAAGCCAAGAGAAGATTTAACAAGATTGGGTCATCTTATTATGCATTTTTTCAAACTTCAGCCATGGTGCCTTGATACAAGCATTTGGTCCAGGGGGATTGTTAGGCCCTTTGTTCAACAACATCCAGGTGGCGTCACCAGTTTGAAATCTTTGTTGACAGAATTGCTGGTCAGACATTCTACAGATGACATCGAGAAAGACGTGAACCTACCACCTTTGTACCACACACCGATATATCTCGAACCATCTCATCATAATTCTGTCTCTGTTAACTTGTTCACAGCTGTTTTGGCTATCAATGCAATTAGTTCAGAAAGAACTGATCAAGATTATATGTTCCATCCCGGGAATAAATCAGACTTGAGAAGATTGGTTTCCAATTTGCAAAGATCAAGTTTTTACTGGACTGGGTTCTCTGTCAATGATTTAGAGACAATGATCACTATTTCCCAAGCGTGTCTTGATAAGAAGGCAAACGACGGTGTTTCTGACTATTTCAATGGAAATGATAAGATTTTGTTACAGAGATCTATTGCTGTTTGTCAAGATGCATTGAAAGATCAGACCTGGAGAATTGTTTCTACGATTCATGAGATGTGTTTTTACATTGATGGTTTGGATAACATTTATTACCAACGTTATGGTATTGGTTCGGCTAACGATTCCATTTCGGGCCCCAACTCTTCTGTGTTTGGTGCTCCTCAGTTATACGAACTTCAACAATTTTATTTCAAGAATAGATTCGCTGGGAAATCCTTGATGAAGAAACTAGATGATGGTAGTAAAGACTTTTGGAAATCGTACTGGAAAGATGTTGTTCAAAAGAATAAAGACCGTGTGAAAAAAAATGATGGTCAACCGGTCGAATTGGTATTGGTCTCCGAAGAGTTGGATTATCAGGATTCTAAAAGGAATAATATTATGAAGATGAAGCGTCATAATGATGTTAAATATGATGATCCAAACATTGTGAAAGATGCAAAGACAGGTAGAATCCAAACGTCTCTAGCCACCAATTCTGAAGCCAATAAAGATCTCGATCCATTATCATCTCTAAATGCTGTCATCCAAGGTACTGCTTCTGCCAAATTATCCTATATGGTCACCCAACTTCTCAATAACAAAATTTGTGGTATCAAAAGTATCATTTTTTATGAATTTGAGGATATGGCGTATTATCTTTCCGAATCTTTGGATCTACTTGGTTTACCCTATTTGCTTTATTCAACTTCTGTTCCCCTGTCTCAAAGAGCTGAACGAATCTCTCAATTCACGGAAACTGAAGGAAGCTGTACGCTTATAATGGATTTAAAATTGGCCTCACATGGACTAACTATTATTTCTGCTACTAAAGTGTACTTTCTTTGTCCAGTTTGGAAACGTTCCATGGAGGCTCAAGCTATCAAAAGAGCTCATAGAATCGGTCAAACTCAGCCTGTTCATGTTGAAACTTTGATTTTGAAAGGTTCTTTAGAGGAGGAAATGTTCAGGCAAAGACGACATGGAACTACTGACCAATCAGTCGCCACTGCGAGTGATAAAGAATTTACAGGTGTAGTGGAGGATAATGAGCAGGTTAGAGAACATATTTTGAAGTTTCAGTTTTTAGAAGAGAGTTCCAAAGCAGCCAATGCGTTTTCCGCCTTTGAATGCGATTTCCCATCCAATGGGAAATTTGTTATTTCAGATAAAAATGTCAAACTGGAAGAATATGAATTACCTGAACCTTACTGCAAACTAGGTAATAATCATAGACTTACATGGATCACACCGTTATTCAACAAAGATACACAATTCAAGATGTCTCAACTCAGTTCAAAGGTTTCTAAATATGTCAAATCTCCATTACATGCATCCCCATCAAAACCCAAAACAAAGGGGAAAGGAAAAGTTCCATTTGATCAACCATCAGTTATAGTTGATAAAACGAAGATTACAGTGAAACTTAAAAGGAAACGACCACCTTCTGAAGACGAAAAACAGAAGAAAGATAAACGAGGAGGAGAAGAAGATTATGGTGATCAAGATCATGATGCTCATATGGATGGTTCAAGGTCAGTAAAGAGGATCAAGTTTGTGTAATGAATGTGTTCACTTATCTGAATTTTGCTTATATAATAACTTACTAAGCTGCGCGCGAACTCACTTTGTGCATAGAGTGCGTGCGCAGATCATCATAATTTTAAAAATTAACAAGGCAATGTAAGAAAGAAAGATTCCATGAGATGGGATGAGCTTTGTTAATTCTTTAAACATTTTGCTACCGAAAAGAAAAAAAAACCATGTCCTTTTCTTTTGGTTTCACTGAAGATATTTCAGATGATGAACAAATCCAATCACAACAACAACAACAAGCTGAGCTAAAGCAGCAGCAACAGGAGGAATCCTTTGTCAATCCATTAGACGTTCAAATTGAAGGGATCAAACCAGCCCAACTTGAATCTCTTGAAACTTTACTTCAATCGCTTAAAAACATCCGTGTGACTTTTGAAACGTATGTCACACCTTTACAGAACACCGTTTTCCGTAGGGAACTGTTTGATGTTAAACACCAACTGATGAACGAAGATGATGTTCAAGTGAGTGGGAACTCCAACGAAGAAGAAAACCAATTATTATTAACGCAACAATCCTCCGATTTGACTCGTGGTGTTTATGAAGGTGGTTTTAAATCTTGGGAATGTTCCATTGATACCGTTGACAAATTATCCAGTTATGAAGATTCGCAATTGTTCACTGGCCATGTTGTAGAATTAGGGTGTGGGACTTCATTACCTTCGACGTATTTATTCCGTCGTGCTTTGTTGTCTGGAACCAGGGGGATTAAATTCGTCCTTTCTGATTATAATGCTTCTGTTTTAAGATTGGTCACTTTGCCGAATTTGATTGTCACGTGGGCTAGCACGTTGCCAATGGATAGATTGATTGCCTTACAAAGGGCGAACGATGAGGAGGTCCCATTGATTGACGACGAGCTACAGTTCTCTGAAGGGTTGTTGGACGAGTTCTACAAAGATTTGCAAGCTAGAGGCTTAGATATTGTGATGATCAGCGGTGGCTGGTCAAGACAATTTGTGAACATTTACCAATCAGTCAGCGGCGGGAAGTCCTTCGGTGTTGTTATTTCTTCAGAGACTATCTATGCTCCAGAGACTTTACCTGTCATCACAGAGCTTTTAGCAGAGCTGTTCCAATTGAACTCCTCTGTCAGTAGAACAGGGTTGGGTTTCATTGCCGCTAAGGATATTTATTTCGGTGTTGGTGGGAGTTTGGTGGAGTTTGAACAGTGTTTGGAGAAAGTCATGCATAGGGAAAACATCCACAGTTGGGGGTTTGAGACTGTTAAGGTTAAAGCTGGGCTGCAGAGATCCATCGTGTTACTTGGGTATAAATAAATAAACAAATAGATAAACGATTAGATAGATAATTAGAGCATATGTATTTTAGCAAATTGAGACGTTTATTTGTAGAAGACAGGTTTGAGGTAGAATTTAACCCGCCGCACAGACAGCTATGTATGTATGCTGTGTTTGCGGGCGGCTCTCTCAAACTGACCGGAAACGAGGCTTTGTTGAAGTTGCCACATGACAATAGAACAAAACACACACACCCTTGCCATTAACATCACATTAGAGTCACAGCAGATCCAAAGAGAGAAAGCTTTATCTTACCAGGAATGACTTTCAAACTTTTCAACGTTCCGCACAACTTGACAACGCACACACCGTTGTACATCATCCATGGTCAATCGTTGAAATCCCGTACTGGATACGTCACCATTTCCTCCAAATCTCATTCCTTCCCACCGTTACACTATGAAGTCAACGAAGGGTTCTTCAAGATTTTGGCTCATTTGGATCCAGGGAGAAACGCTTTGATTATAGAGCAATACAATGGCTCTTTGGCAAATGGGTTTCCTGTCAACGAGAACCAGGGACCGGCGGCGGCTATCGCCACCCAGGAGGTTTCCATCGTTTACCAACCAATACCACAGAAAAAACCTGTTCATCTCTGTTTATTACTGGCTAAGGATTCACCTGCTACATTCGATTCGCCAACACCAAAGAGAACCACAGAGGGGAACCATTTGGAATTGGCCATTCGCAAACTCCGTGTTGCTGGGAGATTAATGCAGGCTTATACCAACGAACAAATGTTACGCGCTGGATTTGGACAAAGAACGTTCAATTTCTTAGAAGAACAGATCCCTGATTCTTCGTTTATTCAAGAAAATGGGCAAGGACCACAAAGATCCGTTGTTAAAGTTCATGTTTTGAGATCTGATCGTACGTTGGCTGAGATCAGAGACCCTAACATTGCTCAACAGAATGACAAAGGTACAGAGAGGGGGAAGTTGTTCGATTATGCCTTTGAAGCATTGGAGAAATACGGTGGGCCTTTTGCCAACGCTTCACCGGATGATCCTGTGCAAGCAGCTGTGATGTATCTCGATGCTCATTGGGACACTCAGTTGCAATTGATCCTAGCGCATGCTGCGTTGGGAGGTGGTAACAATACCATTAAGCTTGCCATCTTTGGATCTCACGGGATCTATTCGTGGCCTTCCTACTATGAACAGATGGCAAGCTCGTTCCAGGATCAGACAAGAGCAGACATCAACGAGGTGGCAAACGATGCAAACCAATGTGGCACGTATTGGGAATGCGCCAACATTACAATGGGAGCGTTTCTCCATGAGATTGGCCATTCTTTGGGCTGTCCTCATCAAACGTATGGGATCATGCTTCGTGACTATGTCGACTTCCACAAGAGTTTTGTCTCGAGAGAATCAGAATCTCTGAGAACTGGCAACAAAGGCAGAGCTATCACGAGCCCTGCGGAGGAATGCAAATGGCATAGATTGGATCTGTTGAGGTTCCTTTTCCATCCTTCGTTTGCGTTTCCTGAAGATTCCAACGACCCAGACTTTGCCAAGGGGTTGACCAATGGGACTCCGTCTTTATTGCCCTTGAACCGCGAACAGGCGTTGATCCGTTCAGAAACCGGGATCTATGCCATCGGAGTACGCAAACCTGGCGACGAATTGATCTATGGGTTCATCGAATATCTTCCACGCTCTGTTGCAGGAGGCCAGGGAATTCCCCGTGAGATTGTTGTCAATTACAATGACTTGAAATCCAGATTACCAGAAGACAATAGACAAGGCATTGATGATGTCGATGTCCAGGTGCTAGGTGTCGATATGTCTCAGAGTTTCTTTGGCGGGTTCCGTTCCATGCTTGCCAATCCTTCCAACTTCATCACCGTGGATCTACACAATGGTAAACCACCAGTGCAAGCGACCAAGGCCAGCCCCTTTGGTGACACGAACCGTGGTGAAGAACGTCCAATGGCAGTGTTTGACATACAAAGAGTCGTCAACGTTAGAGTTTATCATGGTATGGCCTTAGACGGGGTGAGATTCGACCTAGGAGAGGCTAAGATTGCTGCTGGTCCACCAGCTGTTCCTCAAAGAAACTATAAGAAATCAAACGGTGATGGAGTCTTTTCAGCTTTGATCAATTCTTTCGCACAAACTTCCCTTTCTTCTTCTCCTCCAATCTCAGGCTCTGTGACCTTTGGCAACGAAACGCCAAATTACACCGATTTCCCCCTCTCTCCAAACGAGTTGCTATCTCATTTCACCATCAGATCAGGTGGATGGGTTGACGCTTTACAAATCCATCTTACGAATGGGAGACACTCCGCCATGTTGGGAAATGAATCAGGTGGATCCCAACATATCGCTGTGCCTCCTAATGGGTATCAGATTGTCGGTGTTTATGGGAAATGTGGACAATGGGTCGATTCCATTGGGTTTCTCTACGCACCAAAGAGGTAGATTGATTGACTAGTTAGACAATTAGATAGAAACGCTTATGTTGGTGAATGGAAATAGACAAAGGTTACTTAGAATTGGGAATATATTGTTCTCACTGGCGTAATAAGACAACTCTCATGTGATTAGATAAGCTCTGACTAAGCATGACTAACACTTAACGACTCCTCTATTTAATTAGAATTAGGATCCTATAAGGATCTAACCTACTCGTTTACGTAGACCTTTTAATAAAGATGACCGATTTATGTCCACAATCATGTGGTCATTACCTAGCAATGATTAAACTAATCATGGTCCAAGATGGATTCCTTGAAGTCAAAGTACCTCCACCCTCGTCATCAACGGGTTGGATCTCTAGAATGTCCCAGAACCATTATTTTCATTCTGTACCGTTCGTCATGAAGGGAGAAAGCAATGCAAAGACTTGCTATTGACGTTCGCCAGCTCAATGATCTCTCTGCGGATCTGCCTGCTTCAATTCCATCATTCGACGAACTCACTGCTAATCAGAAAGGTAAGCACATGTCTAGCCCCGATTAGAGATCAGTATGTCACTACAGCAGATTTACCGAAGAGTCTGATTCACTCACTTGCTTCACTACAGAATGCACTCACTATTGTTTTAATGCTCTGGCATTTGGCTTGAAGAATGCTGCCAAGACATTTTTCGCGCGATATCTTATCCATCCTGGTGCCTGATGTGTGTGTTGGTACCCTTAATGAACGTTTGAATTATTTCAGAAGATCTGCAAGGATAAGAGAGAATTTCCCCGTAAACAAGGGTGGTTAGGTCGTGTCAAATTAGGCATCTAGTATCCAAATAACACTACTGCTGAAACATCAGTCACAGAAAAGAAAAAGGAAGGCGATTATTCAGAGCTTTTGTTGTTGAAGCCGCTTTCTTCAAAGATATACCATACCAAGGGAACCACTAAAGTAGCAGTCAGTGGAAACTATTAGGCTAATTTAGTTTTTAATAAAGAATTTATGATCCCAAAGGAGCCTGTCCAAGCGCTGCTTGACTATTACTACGTTTGCTTACTCGGCAGTAAACACAGTAATTTTTCACGTCTTAGGTAAAGAAACATTATTCTTTACTCTGATATGAGCAAGAATGATGTTTCCCCCCATACTTTCATTATGCAGCTGTTTTCCGAGAATGAAATCAAATATCGTCTCTGCGTGACCAGCCACCAGGAAACAAACAGAATGGTAGAAAGATGAATCAGATCAACACTCCATGAATATTCTGAGAGACTGTACATTTAGTGCGGAAGGCTCGAAGACAACGAGGTGTCTCATGAAAGGCAAAGAACTTTTGTAATTCCAGTAGACCACGAATTTAGAAGTTGAATAAGAGCCGTCTTTCTTCCCCTTCAGCAAAGTTGTATCCTTCCATTCTGATTCCTCCCACAATATTACACGTATCCGTCGAACTATTGCAAGAATGACGATGAAACTTATTCCAAAACAAAATAATAAATTTCCATTTGGACATCACCAGGTATTGCTTGCAATTCTTCCCCTTTGAACATTAGCTGAAGCTTCCTTTTGGGGCCCATTCGAAAGAATAAAAGGGTCATCTTCTTCACATGGTCTAATGGTAATTTGACCTTGAAATGTAATATACTGCACTATCCTGCACGTTAGTGTATGACACTGTCTTGGACTGTATAGTACTGTATGTTAATGCGATGATGCAGCAAAATTCGATTTCACTTTGGTGTCCTTGTCTTTTAGTTAAGGTCCTTTTTGAAGACGAAAAAAGAGACTGTGCGCGTGATTAAAGCAATGGAATAGTAAGGGGAGGAGGAGGAAGAGGTTCCCACAGCACAGATATTTAAAAAAAAATGCGTTCTTTCTGTGCTCTATATTAAGATAAAATTATTGTAGTTCGAGAGCATCAGATGATTAGGTAAGAGATTACTAATCATGGTATCTTGTCATTATTCTAGGTCATTCTGGCACAACAACCTAGCTTATCTTATTCTGGATCATTCTATTTGCTATAGTCTAATCCTATTACACTATTTCACTATTATGTATAAATGTAGCTTGTATTCTGCATAGGATCCAATCTCCTCACTTCTATAGATCTCTACATAGAAGCACCGACTAATTATTACAATTATGTTATCATTATCAACCACTTTAGGGTCATTCCTGACTCCTAACTAACTATTACATGGAGGTCGTACAAAACGAATCATATTTTCACAGTGCCGTCCCCTTCCTCTCTGAGTCTTGTGGACATTTTCAGGTTGCTATTCATGGACAACCCGATTAAATGACTTAATCAGCCTTTGGTGCATAAATGAATCCAATGGAATTAACCAATACCCCACATTTCCCATAAACACCAACAGTTTGATATCCATCAGGAGGCGATGCAACCCCTTGAGATCCACCTCGCTGATTCCCAAACATCTGTGAGTGTCTCCCATTTGTTGTGTGAATTTGTATGGCGTCAATCCATAGACCCGATCTGATGGTGAAATGAGATATGAACTCGTTTGGAAGGAGCGGGAAATCGGTGTAAATTGATGTTTGATTGCCAAAAGTTGCTTGTGTGAAAAGTCTGGTTTTCAACGGTGGAAAGCGTCCATCGTTTGGATTCGTATTGTTTCTCTCTGGAACAGTTGGTGGATCACGAATCTTAGCCTCTCCTAGGTCAAATTTAATCCCGATCAAGGCCATAGCATGATAAACTCTAACGTTGACGACTCTTTTAATATCAAACACCACCATTGGACGTTCTTCACCACGGTTCGTGTTACCAAAGGGGATGGCCTTGGTCGCTTGCACTGGTGGCTTACCATTGTGTAGATCCACAGTGACGAAGTTGGAAGGATTGGCAAGCATGGAACGGAACCTGCCAAAGGACCGTTGGGTCATATCGACAGCTAGAACTTGCAAATCGATGTCGTCAATTCCCTTTCTCTTATCCTGTGGTAATTCGGATATTAACTCATCGTAACTGACGACGATCTCACGTGGGATTCCCTTGCAGCATGGTATAGAGCGTGGCATATATTGGATGAATCCATAGATCAATCCGTCGCCAGGAATGCGTATTGCGATGCCATAGATCCCGGTTTCTGAACGGATCAACGCCTGTTCGTGGTTCAAGGGCAATAAAGACGGAGTCCCATTGGTCAACCCCTTCGCAAAGTCTGGGTCGTTGGAATCTTCAGGAAACGCAAATAAAGGATGGAACATAAGAGTCAACACAGACAATCTGTGCCATTCGCTTTCATTCCACCAGCATGTGATGACTTTACCTTCGATGCCAGTTCCCAACGATTCAGGTTCTCTCGAGACAAAACTCTTGTAGAAGCAGGAAAAATCGCGACCGCTGGTCTGATGAACAGGAGCAAAACACTTGACGATCATATGGAGAAACCACCCCATTGTGATGTTGGCGCATTCCCAATACGTGCCACATCGGTTTGCATCGTTTGCCACCTCGTTGATGTCTGCTCTTGTCTGATCCTGGAATGAGCACGCCATCTGTTCATAGTAGGAAGGCCACGAATAGATCCCGTGAGATCCAAAGATGGCAAGCTTAATGGTATTGTTACTACCTGCTAATGCAGCATGCGCTAGGATCAATTGCAACTGAGTGTCCCAATGAGCATCGAGATACATCACAGCTGCTTGCACAGGATCATCCGGTGAAGCGTTGGCAAAGGGACCACCGTATTTCTCCAATGCTTCAAAGGCGTAATCGAACAATTTGCTCCTTTTTGTGCCCTTGTCATTCTGTTGAGCAATGTTAGGGTCTCTGATCTCAGCCAACGTACGATCAGATCTTAAAATGTGGATCTTAACAACGGATCTTTGTGGTCCTTGCCCATTTTCTTGAATAAACGAAGAATCAGAGATCTGTTCTTCTAAGAAATTGAACGTTCTTTGTCCAAATCCAGCGTTTGACATTTGGCGGTTGGTATAAGCCTGCATTAATCTCCCAGCAACACGGAGTTTGCGAATGGCCAATTCCAAATGGTTCCCCTCTGTGGTTCTCTTTGGTGTCGGCGAATCGAATATAGCAGGTGAATCCTTTGCCAGTAATAAACAAAGATGAACGGGTTTCTTCTCTGACAAAGGTTGATAAGTGATGGAAAACTCCTTGGCGGCAATAGCCGCTGGAGGCGTCTTGTTTTTTCCTTGGTTGGCAACAGGTAATCCATTGACCAAAGAGCCTTTGTATTGCTCTATTAACAAATCATTTTTCCCAGGATTCAAATGAATCAAAGCCTTAAACCACCCTGAATTCACTTCATAGTGCAACGGTGGGAAAGAATGAGATCTGGAGAAAATGGTGACGTATCCTTTGCCGGAAGCCAGCGATTCCCCACGGATGATGTACAACGGAGTGTGTGTTATCAGGTTGCCTGAGACGTTGAAAAGTCTGAAAGATAATCTTGATAAGAGCTTCTCTCTCTTTGGATCGATTGGGACCTTAAAGCTTTCCTTCTCACTCTTTTGATCTGCTGTGACAGCAACGCTCTCTTTCTTTCCCTCTTTGATCTCTTCCAGTTTTCCGTAATGGAGATATTCAGTATAAATCTCGTTGTAGCATTTGGAATCCTCATCAAATACCCCTGGCTTTTCCAAATCTCGCACAACCTTATTCAAAAACTCCCTCCATGACTTAGCAATGACAACTCTTGTGTCCTCGGAAATGTCACCAACCACAATGACCTGACCAACTGTACCGGTTGGACCTGGCTTTAGATCAATCGCAAAGGAACCACCACAATGATCGTTACCTAATGCGAGCCAATGCTTTGGATGGGCATAGAATTTTTGAACAGCACCCTCAGGGTATACCTCCATTCTTGGCTCCAATTCAGGGTCTTCGCCAACGATTTCTTCCCACATCTCCATGTCAGACTCGATCTCTCTTAATGACATCATGGTCGTCCCTATCAAAGCGCCCGCTTGGCGTTCTTGAATATTCTTATCTGAATAAGTGCCTTCACCGTTGATCAAGCTGAGATACTCCCTGACGTCCTCTGGGAATTTGACATCATGTCTGTTTTCGAATCCGGTTATCTGGTGCTCGGTGAGCCCAGGTTGGAAGTAATCCGGTGGGAGATCAGGAAATCTTTCTATAGTTTTAGCTTTGATGAAGCGGACACAATCCTCGACTGACAATGGCATGGCTTGGTGAGGGGATCTCTCTAGGTGTAGACAGTTGGAGGTGTTATTCTCTATATCGGTTCAGTTTTCCACAGATCCCGAAGTTTCTTGATTTTTCCTTCAGGCGGAGGTTTCGATTAGCGTGAGCAAAAATGTACAACAACAGATCTGTCCAGTTTTGCCTTCAAATTAGCTCACTTACAATGGGGCCAATAAGCACACAACTAACTGTTCCCAAAGCGGAAGAAAATGAAGGCATGTTTCCGTTTCATGCAGAGAATCCCGCAAATTCTTTGTTCCGGAGCCCCCAAACAGCCTTTTCAACGATCAGTTTCTATAGGAAACACAGACACAGATATTGAGACCATACGAAGAACATTCAGTTAAACTTGACAATGGTGATTAACTTCAATTACCCAATCAAGATATCAATCATAACCAATACATTCAGAAACTCCAAACCGTTTTAGATAAAGTAATAAAATAACAAACAACTCCATTGTCAAAATGAACCACCAAAACCACTCCAACTCATTCTAGACCCAGCATCCGCGAAGTTTTCCCAATACGGACCACCGCGAATCCTTCACATCCTGACTACCTCAGCATTCATTATCTATCAACAGTTTCACTAAAATGTATAAGGATATGTTTTCAAAAGGGGAACGAAACCGTAGGAATTGGGTATCAATAGAAAGAAAGAAAGAAAGAAAGAAAAATAAATTGGATAGGAGACCATCAGATCAGGTGGTACCAAAGAGGTAGTTTGATTGACTAGTTAGACAATTAGATAGAAACTCAACCACTTTAGGGTCATTCCTGACTCCTAACTACTACAATAGAGCACCAATATGGTATAGATAGGTTCGCCTCTAATGTACACAAAACGTATTAGGAATACTACTGAACTTCATCTGAAACGATCGAGACAGGCGAGGCAACAGCAGAAGACTCGACATCAGACACTCCACCATTCAGTTGGAACTGGTCTGTTGTTTTGGACTTCGCCGCAACCAATTTCAGCAACTTGCGATGGTTTTCATCTGTATTGCTGCCTCGCACAGGAACACTAATGGACGCAACATCGTCGGAATCGTAACCTGCAGTGACTGTAGATACTGCAGATGCAGGGTTGTCTATCTCAACAGCAGAACTGGTCATCTCTCTTGCTGTAGAATAGGCATCTTCTTCTGCTTCTTCTGCTTCTTCGTCTTCTTCCAAATCTTCAACATCCTCTAAAGTACCAAGTCCAATATCATCAATCACGATATTGCTATCGCTTCTACTCAAATCATTGTCCTCGTCATTATCAGATTCTCTGTTCTCCTCATAAAATCGTCTCAACTGGAGATATTGTTGTCTTTCAAACTGTTCTCTTTGTTCTCTGGCTTCCTTCAACATTTCGTTAATCTTTTCACCGCCAAGATACTTAGACGATCTTTTCCTGTAAAACAACAAATAAGCAGCACCAGTGATGGATTTCTCTGGGGACGTTGGAGAAACTCTTGAATCGTCGTAATAATACCATTGGTTGTCAACAAAGTTCTTGGCATAAGCAGTATAATGACCACCACCTAACCCACCGTAATGGTTGTCAACAGCTACCAAATCATAGAGTTCTTCGGTGTCGTTGTTGCCGACAGTAACATTTTCATAGCTGGCCAGATAAGGCTTCATATCAAGTCCTTCAATTGGGAATTCTACCACAGAATCGATCTTGTCACTGAAAGTTCTTTGATTCTCAAATCTTTTCAAATGAATTGAAAGAATATCTGGAGTAGACCAAATTTGGATTTGCTTACTGGCTTGGCGATGTTCTTTACATTGCGAGCAGTACCAGAAATCTTGTTCACCTAGAACCTCTGGTTTGGAGAACAATTTGAGGCATTGATCCAACGTTAAGCTCTTGCCCTTGTTTGCTTCTCTTTCAACTCTATTGGTTTCAAGTTCGGTGTTTGGTAAAACTTCAGGAACGTCCCAAGTGTTCTTACCGCCATCTTCGTCAAGCCCACTGAATAAGAACTCATAATCTTCATAAGACCATTCACAAACCAAAGCCAAACCTGATCTCAATAAATCATAGCGTTTCACAGGTTCCACACAATCTTCTGAATGGTCGAAGACAGCACCATCGTCGCCATCACTAGCACAGTTGGATTTGATGGCTTCAGCCGGTACTTTTGAAGGGCCTGTCTCATTAAATAGATTAAGTTCTTCATCATCGTCATCATCATCATCATTGGTTAAACCTTCTGTCTTTTCTTTGTTGACTGATGGACTGTCCTCATTAATCTCAAGCAAGCCAGCATCCATACCTTTGTCAATTTCATCAACTTCAGCATTGGTGTCAACATCCATAGCTTCTGTGTCTTGAAATGTCTTGGAGTCTTCGGACCCTTCAACATCTTCCTGTTGGCTTTCTTCTTGAACTTTACCATTGAAAGTGTAGTAGCTTTTCTTCTTGGCGTTGAGTGAATCCATTAAAGGCGTCAACTTAGAAAACGAATTGAGCGTTCGTGGCATCCATATCTTTGTATCAGCACTTGAAGAAGAAGAATTGTGGGATAATCTATTGTGGCTGGAGCGGAAACTGCGGCGTGGTTGTCTCACAGCGTTACGTGATTCTTCCCAAATTTTGATAGCGAAACAATAATCACCCGGAACCACTGGGTTGGCTAATGATATATCAGAATCATAGCCATCTTCTTCAATATCTTCAGCTTCCGAAGAAGAATTTGAATTTGAATTTGCTTTCTTGATGACAAAGTCCTTCTTTGTGAACGGATCACCTTCTTTTTCATTCTTGCGTAATTCGCTGAATACCTTCAAAGTTGTCAACTGTTCATATTTAGCTTCCAATTTCTTTCTAATGACACCGAATGACTGTCTTTCTTCCTTATTCAAAGTGATAAAGAACGGACAACCAAAAGCACTTGGAGAGTTATTTGGGGTAGTGATCGTGTTGAACACAGGAACAACAAGATCTTCTTCTGATTGAGGGATTTCATACATGACAATTGTATCGTTGGCTGAAATCAGATCACTGATTGGAAGATAACCGGACTGAGAATCTGAGCTGTCAAAATTGTTATAAAATTGATGGTTGTAGATTTCAGCTGTGAATAAATCATTGGTATCGAGTTCAAGTTTGTCGGCCACGTAGTGCTTCAAAGTGCTGTAAGTGGAAGTTTTTGGCAACTCCACTTCAAAAGATTTCAAAGAGCCTGATTTGAGAAAAAGGACCACTTTACCTTCCCAATGGGATTCTGACGGAAGTGGTAAAGTCAAATCACTGAAAGGATCAAATGTAATAGAAATCTTCTGACACTCAGGACAGACCAGCGTTGATTTGTACAACCCAGTGAAAAGGTCCACGATTATAGAATCATTTCGCAATTTATGTTGTTCCCATGACTTCTCTGCGAGAAGTTTGATATTCTCTGGTGTAATGGAATCCTTGTCATTCAACTCTGGTTTTTCTGTGAAAGGCTTTTGTAAAATACGGTTCAAATCTTCATGTAACCCATCCAATAAGAAAGCCAAAAACTCTTGTGAATCCTGCTGTTGATAACCGGCAAACATCGAGTTGAAATGACCAATAGTCGACTTGAACTCTCTTGGAGTGTAAGAACTGACAGATGGCGATTTCTTTCCAAATAAATTGTGGATTAAATTAGCAAATGACTGTGCAATTTTGCCACTCATACCCAAAGGATTGTCAACGTTTAGTTCCTTTTGAAAACAATCCAAAAGAAAATATTGTGTCAATTCAGGGATATGAACCAAACACTGAAGAGCTGAATTCATAAAACAAGTGTTACCCAAGTTCTGTAAACCAATTCTACCATCAGATGGCGCGACAGGATTATTGAGGAATTCGAAAGACGGCCAAATGGCATTTGTATCAGATCCAGACTTCTCCTCTATGACCAAAGTGGCCCCATTCAATTGTGATTCTTTCAAGGTCAATCTGAACAAATCCTTCTTGATCAATCTCTTATCTGGTAGAGCATGGAATTCGTCTGGAGTGATGTTATAGTTGAGCGGTGAGTCGTTGCTGAAGATTACCCAAACCCTAAACTTAGAGTCTCTATGTTGATCTTTCGTTTTGTCGTATGATTCTTTGCGGTAAAGTTGCTCGATGGCCTCTTCAACAACATCTTCTAATTTGAAAAGTTTTGGTACAGTGAAATCTGGTATGGAAGAGTATCTTGAGTTGACGTTGTAGCGCGAATATTCTGGTGGGTTTTTGTTGACTGTCAAATGATGTAAAGTGAAATAAGGCCTGTTGAATTCTGGCGCTAAAGTGTATTCAACCCTTTTCACTTCTTCACCTTCCTCGTTTGTCTCTGTCACCTCTTGCTCATATTGCACAAGATGTGTTTCAATGGGGGTTGATCTTGATGTTAAACCATACCATTCAACAAGCTTCTGGAATGCGGTCCTTGGAACAATTGTCAGCCTTATATTATTGAAATCAAAGACACCGTTATGGGAAAGGATGCATGATGTATCGATTGCACCAAGCGCTTGTTTGGCTTCCTTGTAATCTTCATATTCACCTTGATCAAATTTCTCCATCCAAACTTCAGATATCACATTAACAACAGTACCTTCTTCATAATTCGTGGATTCTTCCCTCAGGATTTGCTGGATGATTTCCCTTTGTTGCTGTATAGATGGGGTATCTTCATCCTTTTCATCCTCTTCTTCCTCCTCTTCTTCGTGTTGTATGCTACCACTACTAACTACCATACATGTGCCGTCAGTAACGTCCAAGGCATCAGTAGTTTCTGAAATGTTCTTTGTTGTGATTTCACAGTCTTTGATGGACTCTTCGTCGTCAACTGAATCTTCGTCTGAGCTGGTATAACCAACGTCATTCGCAATGCCATTAGGATCAATTATACCACCACCTTGAGTGATAGAGCCTGGCGTTGTATGTGTATTGGAGTCATTGTTGTTTGAGTCTACCTCTGGAAGGTTGAAGGTCTCCACCTCTTCCTGATCCAGATTGTTGTTCATCTGAATAGCCATTTCGATTCCAATCGCTCCCTTGTTTTCTTTCAATAATCAGCTAGCAAAAAAAAATAGGGAATTGCAAAGGATTCTTTATCTCTATCAAATTCTGCAAATAGGTGTTTCTTTGAAGCTCTTCAATGTTGGGCGCTTAATCTGTTGAAAACAAGGACTACCGACTGTTTTTGTTCAACCCAGATTTTGAAGAATCTTAAGCCGACGGCGACCTTCCCTCCAGGACTTGTGAGATTTCACTGAAATTCCAATGTCCCCAAATCCGCGGATATTTGCCCAATGTGTCATGTCATGCCAACGAGCTGAAGGCCTTTGCCAAACAACAATATTAAAAGCATAGGGGAGCCGTTGAATATAATATTTATCGTGGTTCCCCAAAGCACTTATCATTTTAGAAATCCAAAATTTCTGCATCGAGTAACGGAAATGAAAAGCTGCCCTGATAGTTGACAGTTGTGACCTCTCTGGTTCTTTCTTCCAAAATAGCTTTTTTTTCTATCAGTCCCTAAGTCACGTGCCTTATCGGTCAAAAAAGACGCACCAAATGCAGTTCCTAAGTTAATTAATATAAAAAGTATAGAAATGCCGGCATAAATAAAGTGTATTGTGAAAACTTCAAAATTCAATTCTTACTTTTATATACTTGCTACAACGAATTAATCTTTTTCCCCTGAGGCCTCATTCAATCATCCAATGAGACATATCGATAATGAGCTCAATTGCAAGGTCTCATGGATTAAAACAAATTCAAATATCATATATATATTCCGAATATTCAAATATGTTTCTGGTTATTTGCCTTTAAATAAATCATAAATAACAGTGAGGCTCATTCAAAAAAAAATGAGCTGTTTAAAAAAACACCAGGTTTCATACAATTCCTAAACGCTACAGGACTAACCTGTGAGATGGAATTGTGAATTTCAATTAATATTAAACCATTGAGTCGAACAACACTTAGTTGGAACCGTTGCTATAAGAAAATTGCTGTTGTTAGTATATCTGGATTTAGGAACAGAACAGGATGCGAAAACAAAAACATCATCATCATCATCATTGACAACTCACATCTTCTTTTCCAAGTTGTCTAATTGTTCCTTTTGCTTCTTTAAAGCTTCTCTTAAGGCAGCTAATTGTTCCTTTTCGTGTTGCTTGATGTATAAATCTTCTTGGGCCTTTTCTCTCTTGGAGAAAGCATCGGAAGAACCTTCTGGTCTGGTGGCACCGGTGGCACCTTCAGTGTACATTCTGACGAAGTTGACAGATCTGGTGGACAATAAAGCACGACGGATAGCTAAAGTGGAAGACATTGTTATAAATATGAATGTGATTATAGAAAGATTGAGAAAAATAAAGTGCGTATAACGTAGGCCTGTGTTTCCGATCCTTTTGCCTTTGGGTGTTAACGAACCGTTGTGTTTTTTTTTCAGGACGTTTCCCAATCCAAGTTGCACTTGATCGGAGAGTGACGACTGAGCGAGCGAGCGTTCATGGATGGTAGCTACCATGGTACCATAATGTGGCCCGGCAAAGAAACCCCAGTGTGTAATTTCACTGTGATTGGGTGACAGGAATTTCGCGCATGTGTGGGGCCGACTTCAACCGACATACATGGCGGAAGTTCAATTTTCCATTTCGCAAACGATTTCGCGCAAAGCTGACAAAGACATTATGTAAGAATTTTGAAAGGCCTGGTGATCGATCTGGTAGTTGACAAGTTGTAACAAGCTAGCAAGCCTAGCTAGGATCATCTTTACATGGATTAAAGTTGGCAGTAGTCCTTTCTTAACAACTTGTCCATTGACCTTGCCACTGCAATAGCTCACCATATCTGGAAAAAATCATAAATGTCTTCAATTGTCAACCTTCAGCCCAAGAAAAAGGCGCAACATACCCCCAAGACCTATGCATTTTTCCATCCATATTGCAATGCAGGAGGAGGGGGTGAAAGGGTGCTCTGGCAAGCGGTGAAGAACACCTTGCAGTATGAAGAAGACTCCTTGGTGATCATCTACACAGGAGATGTTGATGCAGATGACAAGACGATCTTACGGAACGTGAAAAAGAGATTTGATCTTGAATTGGATGAGACGCGTCTCCGTTGGGTGTTTTTGCAAGGTCGTAAATGGGTTGACTCTAAGACTTGGCCACGTTTCACGCTTTTGGGTCAAGCATTGGGATCGGCTGTTCTTTGCTATGAAGCGATCAATTGCACAGAGTCCCTGGACGTCGCGCCGGACGTGTGGATTGATACTATGGGGTATCCCTTCAGTTATCCCCTGGTTTGGCTGATGTTGGGGGTTCCTATTATCGCCTATGTGCACTTTCCTGTTATTTCCAAAGACATGTTGAACAAGCTGACGCTCAGTGCCAGTGTTTCTGGTCTCAAGCAACTGCTGAAGTTTGTTTACTGGTACTGCTTTCTGATGGTTTACACCTTTGTTGGGTTTTTCGTTGACATCACACTGACCAATTCCACGTGGACCAACAATCACATCCAATCAATCTGGTGGCTCAATGACGACATAGAGATTTTATACCCGCCATGCTCAACTGAGAAGTTCATCGACGTTGAAAAGTTCAATACCAAGCAGGAGGTGTGGGACCGTGAAAACCGCATTGTCGTGTTGGCACAGTTCCGTCCTGAGAAAAGACACGACTTGATTATCAAGCAATACGCCAAGTTCATCAAATCTCTTGAGAAGCAAGAAGAGTTGGACCAAGCTCCCAAGCTCACGTTGATTGGGTCCATAAGAAATGCTCAGGACCGCAAATACGTACAGGAACTTCAAACATTAGCCACAGATCTATCGGTTCCTTCAACGCATATTGAGTTTTCGCTGGACTTGCCGTACGACCAAGTGCTCTACCACTTGCGCCACTCGTCTTATGGTCTCAACGCAATGTGGAACGAACATTTCGGTATCGCTGTTGTTGAGTATGTCGCCAATGGGTTGATACCGTTGGTCCATGCCAGTGCTGGTCCGTATCTGGATATTGTTGTTCCTTGGGACATGCAGAAACAACGCAAGGCCGAATTGGATGACACTACCAGAACAGGATTCTATTTCAGAGACGTCTCTGATCCTGATTACGATCAAGAGGCCATGCAGGGTAAGTTTGCCGATTTGAGTGAAGTTTTGATGGAATGCACGCAGTTGGCAGATGAAGAGAAACTTTCAATGACCCGAAGGGGGCAGGACTCTGTTTTGGAGAGGTTTTCCGACTTGAGGTTTGACAATGAATGGAACGAAGCGTTGTATAAAGTGAATTTGGTGAAGAAGCATGGCAGTAGATTGAACAAGAACTGGTTGGGTTGGATTGCTGTTGCCACTTTAGGGCTGGGACTGGCTAGGTTTTTATAGGCTAGATAGACAATTCAAGATCTTCAGCTTGTTTGTGTACACACACACACACATATGTATATATCTATATATTTATTTATTTAGCATTCGTTTATACTCTAAGTAGGTTCCTATCGTGTCTTTTTCATATCGATCTATCATTTTCCCAAGGAGTGTCTTTGTTCAACGTTGAGCTGCCTCCAGACCCTGATGGACTCTCTTCAAGATCATCAATCAAGAAATCATCACCATGCAGGTCTTGCAGTTCGCCGCCTACACCATCGAACGCAGCAGCATTGTGCTCAATGTCAATGTCAACGTTCATTGGATTGCCAGCCATCTCTCCCAATTTCTTGGTCATCTTCCAGTATAACACGTACCCAGTGAGACCGATAAAGGCCATCGTCAACACTATACTGAGAATATCCATGAATTTCCCCCAGAAGCCTCTGTCTTCACCAATGTGTTTCAACTTGGTGCCAACAAACAAATAGAGGACCAATTTGGGAGAGCTGAGGAGCGACCCAAGGAAGAAGTTCCAAACAGAGACGCCAGGAATAGCCGCCAACGCAGCATTGGTCAAGGAATAAGGCAGAGGGCACAAACGAATCATAGCCAGGATCCAGAAACTGTTGTCCTCCTTCAAAATAGTGCTGAAGACGTATAATTTCTGGTGGGAAGAGACGATCTTTTGAGCTTGTTCGTTCAAGACATGGCGGAACAACAAGAAGGACATTACAGACCCAGAAATCGACGAAGCGGCAATGATGAACCACCCTTTGAAGCAGACCCCATAGATCACACCAACAACGGTGTTCAACAAGGAAAACCCGATCAAAGGTGGGAATGAAACCAAAAAGATACCAGTAGATAAAAGAAAAGCAACCAGGGACTCTTCACGCCACTTGTCAGAGTATTCAATGACATGATCTAGCAAGGTTTGATGGTAAACCACCAGTAAAACACTAGAGATAAAGACACATGTAAGAACTATACCGATTATCACCTTTTCGTAAGGCTTGCGTTGATCCCAAAGATCCCTGGCGGTTGTTTGGAATTCCAACGATGTCTTGATCAGCTCCAGCTTGATAGATTCGTATCTGGATTGCTGCTGAGCAGGTTGAAACGGTATGGAAGACATTGAGAAATGATTATCTGGATGCTTTTTTGATGATGACAGACTTCCACGACTAACAGACAATGTCACTGATACTAGCGTTTGTGTTTGTAGTGGGAATCTATCTCTAAGGATTATCTGACGATTTCCAACTAACCAGCTGTGGTGATGGAATTTTGCAAATCAGCTAGCGCCGACTTTAGCCCTAGTTCATTACACGTGACCGAAGCCTGAGGTGCATGCATATGGAACCTAATGTCTGCATTGGGAAAAAAGTGTGGCTTGCTTGCTTACACACACAGAATTACAAATCTTTGTCATATCGGGCGGACTGCACGTACGCCAATCAAGGTGTCAAGGTTGGACCGCCGAACCGGTTATTGGATGAATAATTTATCGATCCCATTAGTAACAATTGTCAGTTGATATCACTGTTATGAGAATGATGCCTTGTGTAAAGATTATTTAAACGGCCAGATATCCACAAGCTTTAAGGTCCCCCAGCTAATACGACTGGCACAACCACTCAATATCATCATCCATCGTTCAATAATTACTGCAAGATGACTGCTCAAACTTTCTACTATTCAATCACATCCTATGATTTCCACACATACTACACACTGGGAGATGAAACATCCAAGGCAGAATTCTACGCATTCCGCAAGGCAGTTGAAGAAGAATTCGCCCCGGAATTAGCAGAAGGCAAATGCCGTATTTTCCAAGCCTACGATTATGAACTTGGTCCACATACGCAGGGGATGTTTGAAACAGATACCAGGGACGCCTCTACCTATTTGAAGATGTTGAATTTCTACCAATTGAACCACGGGAATTTGAGTGTGTTGATCCATCCTAGATCCGGCTTGGGTGCGTTGTCTGATCATACTAAGCATGCTCTATGGTTGGGTGAAAAGGTGCCCTTGAAGGAACATCTCTTGAGCGACGAGAACAAATAATTATAATTGTTAATATAATTGTTAATATAATATAATATATGAACTATTGTGCTGCGTCAAGGATCTCATTCACGTGTTCCCAATTAACACGCCATCTTCCCAACTTCACAATATCCCTGTAAGTTTTCTCTCTGAAAACAAACCTTCCCTTGTTTCCCGCCTTGAGGCATTCTTTCAACCTCGTCATGACGACCTTCTCGATCAACCGAGACTGGTTGTTGGATCTGTCAATTATATCAAACTGTCCAAACCCTAATTTTTCAGGAGGTTCAGGCCAAGGTTCAGGTCGTGATTTAGTAAACGAGGAAGAAGCAGGAGAAGAAAGAGGTTCCAGCTCACGTGCTGAAGGTTCGGTATATGCGTAATTTAAGTCGCCGTTCAGTTTAGGATTCACAATGAAATCGTACAATGACCATGGCTGATTTGAGGTTGGGTTAGTTGTGAAATCTATGGGAATTTGATGTTCTGTTGGAATGGAAATTTTGGGTCTTTTAGCAGCAGCAGTGGTCTCAATTTCCTTTTGCCGTCTCTTATGTGCTAGGTTTTGTAGCCGTGTTGAGACTAGCGGTGTGATTGGTTGTGAAAAAGTTGGAGGCTGATTGTTGATGTGTGGGAAGCCGCTTGGGAATGGTTCGAGTTTGAGTTTGAGTTTGAGAGTGGTACTTTGCTTTGCTGTCGGGAGTTGGAATTTCTGTCTATCAAATTCATCGGAGCAATCTTGTGAATCTTCCACTAAAGAATCTTCATGTTGATCTTCCTCTTCCTCTTCCTCTTCGTTCTTGATCGACGGTGGATCTTCAAACTCTGACTTGATTGAAAGCAGGGCACCGTTGAAATGGAAAGCATCACTATAACCATTGTCTCTATTAGGGCTGCTATAAGTTGGCCCACCAACACCACTTTCGCCATCTTCATACGCGTTGCTCCTTATCTCGTCAGAATCAACGGTATACTGTGTTGGTATGAGTATTTCCTTTGCGATTGCATTGTGGTTGTCTTCATGCCCCTCTTCAAGTCCGCCATCTGTTTCAACCTCTTCTTCCACTCCTTCGTCACCAAATGCGCGGGAGGCATGGACCACTGTTGATATTTCTTCTTCTTCTTCTTCTTCTTCTTCTTTTTCTTTTTCTGGGCTATCGCTGGGTATGACAATAATCTCTTTTATTTCCTGTTTAACCTTTGCTCTTTCGGCACTTATATTACTCAGCAGTGCATCAATCTTGCCGCCACTGCCTTTCTTCATTTTGATATTGTTGAACCTTAGCTTTGAACAATCATGGGGTTTGTCTGACATTCTATCTCTACTGCCACTGCCACTGCCACTAGTAGTGATGGCAACTGAGGCACTGCTGATATTAGGATCTTTTCTTCTGAGCGCGTGTCTAGACGTGGTTCCCGTTTTGGAGACAGGAACCTGTGTTCTGAGTTGCGCGTTCTCCCTTTGTAGGTTTCCATAGTTGGTTTTTAAGTCTTCGAATTGTGTTCGCACTCTGATCGCTTCTTCATCTCGTTGTCGTAGCAGTTCTGTCAGGCTTGAGATCTGGGCTTGTTGGGAGGAGATCTGGGATCGAAGACTTGTAACTGTGGTTTCTAAAAGGTGCTGCTCCTCTTGCCATTGATGGAGCTGGCTGATAACTGATGATATTTGCATCACCATGGCGTCTGGAGTGAGAACGAGCTTTTCTTTTCCTTTTGAAAAGAAAAAAAAATGGTGAATATACGTTTCTTCACGTTTCACACAGGGCGGGCCTTCAACAAATGTAAACAAAGGCTCCGCCTGCGACGCGTAAATAAAAACACAAACCGTTGACACGGATAATCTTGTCCAAGCCCTAGAATTACACACGTGACCCGCTCTTTTTGTTTTTTTGTTTTTGTTTTCTTTTTTTAATTTTCCAACTCTGTTCATTTGGATTAGTTAAGGAATAAAATAGTCAACACATCATCTGAGCAATCTTAAAAGTCAAGTGAGGTATTTTCTTCTTGAGATATAAGGACGACGACGTGGCGGGGGAGATCTGAAGAACCATAGCCTTTGCCGTTGGACAATGTGTGTTGTGTTGATTGTTTGGCTTGAAGAAAGGTTATGTACGTTTCGCGCTTCGGCACTCTCAAAAAAATTTAAAGCAGGCTAATTATTAGAATTGATTGAATAATGGTGTAGAGAGAGAAACACAGGGCTAGCCTCTAAGCTGTAAAATCTCCTCCCACCCAATTTTCCTGTGTATTACTACCCCACCCCTCAAAACAAAAAAAAAATGTCTGAAGCAGAACCCCAACAGCAAACATTGAAGCTTATGAGCTTCCCTCCAGCCGTGCTAGCTCGTATCTCTCCTGAAATCTCCCTCCAAAGACATCTTGCTATTGGTCTTCGTCCAAACCTGCGTAAATTCGATGAATTCCGTGATATCCAACTAAACGACGGTGGATTATCTCGTTACGCCGCCAAAAACTCCAACGAACAAAGTGACGTTTTGGGTTCGTCTATCCTTCGATCCGGATCCACCATGGTTGTCTGTACGATCCGTGGGCAAATTGTGGAAGAAGATATCCTTGGTGAAGCGGAAAACGAAGATGCAGATGCTATCAATGCCATTTTCGCCAAAGAGATGCAGGAGGGCAGACCAAGAGAGACGTTGAAAGACCATGCTGTGATATACCCTGTCGTTGAGGTGGAACGAGGCAGAGTCGGTCCTCCTACAGATGAAGAAATGATTTTATCGCAACGTCTTTATGAGAACTTCCTGCATTCTGGGATCCTGAAGAAAAGCTCGCTGAAGGTCGACGTGGGGCTAAGAAGCGTTGATGAGAATGGCCAGGAACAGATTCTTTACAAGAGCGATGAAGATGAATTTGATTTCGGTCCAAAGAGAATGTGGAGCTATGTGCTTAGTGCAGAATTGAAAGTTTTCTCCAGATCTGGTCCTTTGTACGATTTGCTTTGGACTTCTTTGATGTCTGCCTTGAAATCCACCAAACTGCCACACGCCTACATTGACGAAAACGCTGCTGATATTAGAGTTCCAATCAAAATGAGAGGGAATTTCGGGACTGTTAGAGAACAGTATCAAATTTACTGCGATGCTGACAAACACAAAGAGTTGCAATTGGAATCCAAAGAAATCTCATACAGTACGAATTTTGCAGTGATTGATGTTGTTAAGACCCCAGAAACCGTCTTACCACAGGAGAAGGAAGACCAAGACCAAGACGGAGCCATGGACGTTGATGAGGAAAGGAAGAAAGTTCTCTTGATCGATATCGAAGGCGAAGAAGAAGAGGCTTGTGCTAAGAAATTGATCCAAGTCTCTGTGGACCCTAGGGGCGAAAACTTGAAATCTTTGACCTTATCAGGTGGCATTGATAGGGATTCTTTAAGAACTGCGATCCAATTGGCTAAAAAGAGATCTGAGGTTTTAGAAGGTATTTTAAAATAGGACAAAATAAAATAGACAAAACAAAATAAAATAAAATAAACAAAATAAAACCAAACCAAACCTCCATATTATATAATGCAGCAGCATCTTGTTAAAAATCATTCAATATCATGTCAGCATGAAGAGATCCTCACGGTTGACAATTATCAACTATATATGCACGTAAACGTTCCCAGCAGAAAGTTGGAAGCCTAGCACAAGCGGAACTCCAATGCATTCATTCATTCATTGCATTGCTTTCATCAAGCTTAGTTGAAAAAACGCTCAACAATTCTTCAAGGTCGGTCACCTTTGTTTTGACTGGTTTTCCTTTACTTACTTACTTTTCCAGCTAAAAGCTACAATCTATTAATATAACTTAGCCGCCGGACTATGGGGTCTTGTTGTTGTACATAGATAGTCAGTCAGTCTCTTTCAAGAGACTGCTGCTGCTGCTGCTGCTGCTACTACGCCAACCAGCCACCAAGACAGCCATCCAGGCAGCCAGCGTCAGCCAGCAATTAGAGAGAGGCCTGACATTTCAAGGTAGAAAGAACCATTCTGTTCCTAGACCGAGGTTTTTTTCTGGACAGAGGCGGCTTTCTGCCAAGCGTAGGCTCAGGAGGAAGGAATTCTCGCAGATCTAAGTCTTTCCGGGAAGGAGCGGGCAGCCAAATGCGCGCTGCGCTGGAAATGTGCGGTGGTGGTGGTGGTGGTGATGTATGCTTGTCGATCAAATTGGGCAAAACACAAGAAATTATCGTCAGCAGCAAAAACGTCAAAACAATTCCAACTCAATCGATGAACCAAACTTGTTAGTTAACAGCCCTTCGACAGCCCTCCAACAGCCCTTCGAATCGCCATCATTAGGTGATCCATATTCTCACTTTATCAAAGGAAGCCCATCTCACTTTGCATCCTACACTCATTTCAGATACTCAGGGCTGCTACCTATTTAAACACTGCCCTACCCTGTCCCGCCCTGCCCTCTCTTTCTTTCTTTCCGGCACGCCACTTTGACACGCCACTTTGACACGCCACTTGATAAAGATACTCTAAGCAGCAAATAGCCATTGAATATTAATAACAATAATAACATCATTAGCGTAATACTCCCTTTCCCAAATGTCTAGGAACGGCACAATGACTTCGACTGTGTCGGCCCAAGCCTTCCAGCAACAACAGCAGAACCTACAGCAATTGCACAACTTGGAGCAAAATTTCAACCAAAGCTATGGCCAATCCAAGTCCTTCACTAGTACAAGTGACACGAGAATGATTGCAGATGTGTTGAACAGCAATTACGATGGGAATGCTGTCCGTCAGGATTCGCTGAACTCCACCAACACTGCCCATCAGCAGCAGCCACAGCAACAGCAACAGCAGCAATATCAACAGTACCCACAGCAGCAGCCACAGCAACAGCAGCAAAGACAACCGTTCCAACCAAACGCGTCCAGAAACGTCAGTAGCGCTGACACCGTGAGCTACCAAAACAGCAGCAGCGCGCTTTACAACACTGCCGAGTTCAAAAACCCACTGGTTGTAAGCATCCCCATCAACTCCAACCCCACAGACATTCTTGCAGGGAGGTTCAGTGCCTGGAGAAGCGTCATCACGTCGTTGGTCCAGTACCTCAACGAGATTGTGAGCATCCAGGACGAGATTGTTCGTCAGCAAGTCCGACTGTCGCATGCCGTGAACTTCCCTGTTTTCGCCCAGAACTCCAAGAAGCAGACACCGTCTTCTTCTTCTGCCGGTGAAAGCAACGAGATCTACCAGCAGAACTTCTTTCTTTCCCAGGGCGCTGGCTCGATCCATGACATCCCCAACATATTGATCAACTACCATTCGTCGTCCGCCAACCTGGCCTCCCAGGCGTCCAAGGAGCTGAACACGATGGTTATTCCAAGGCTGGAGGACCTGAGAAGAGAGCTGCTGGTGAAGATCAAGGAAATCAAGTCCTTGGACTCCGATTTCAAGACCAGGATAGCCAAGGAGCTGTCGCAGACCAAAATCGAGATGTCGCAGTACCAGAGATCCGTTGAGGAAGCCAAGTATTCGTCCCAGAACGTGATGGCGAAGAACGATCCGTACCTGACCAAGATCGTTCTCGACAAGCAGATCAGAAGGCAGATCACCGAGGAGAACTACCTCCACGAGGCGTACATCAATCTGCAGACCTCTGGGAAAGAGCTGGAGAAGGTGGTTGTCATTGAAATCCAAAACGCGCTGACAACGTACGCCAAGCTAGCTGGTGAGCAGGCGCAAAATGTCTTTGACAAGCTGATCTCGTCGCTGGATTACGGCTTCCTGACCAAGCAGCCCTCCGTTGAATGGGACCAGTTCATCGCCAAGGACAAGAACTTCATCGACGAAAACCTGCCAAAGAGAGAGCCTAAGCAGATCCACTACCAGAACGACAACGATCCGTTGACGTACGAGGTCCGCTCCTCCTTCCTGGAAAGACGGTCCAAGTTCCTGAAGTCCTACTCGAGAGGCTACTATGTCCTGACGCCAACGTTCTTCCACGAGTTCAAATCGGCCGACAGAAGAAAAGACCTTACCCCGGTGTTGTCGCTCCCAATCGACGAAATCGAACTGGAGGACCATTCCAGAAGGGAAACCAACCAGTGCAAGTTTGTCCTTAAGAAGGTGGGCAAACTGTCCTCCCACAAGTACATCTTCCGTTCCGAGTCCTATGAATCAATGCTGGCTTGGTACAACGACATCAAGAACCTGAAAGGGCTGTCCTCGCCGACTTCCAGAGGCGCGTATGCCTTGAAGAACAACTCGTCTTCACGCCAGAACGCTGCCAATCATTCGAACTACGATATTTCGCGTGTCAGTTCAAACAGATCAAGGACTCAAAACAACAACAGTCCTGCGGGTGCTGGTGCTGGTGCTGGTGCTGCTGTCGGCTCGGCCTCCATTGACGATTCTTTTGATGAGCATGTTCTGAACAATTCAACTCATACCATTCTACCGAACAGCAACAACTTCACTCCTTCGCAAATGCAGAACAATACAGCCGTCAACAGATTATCTTCAGCTCCCGGCCAATACAACATCAACAATATCAACAGCAACCAGCAGCAGCAACAGTATCAACAACAACAACAACAACAACAAGACTCATACCACATCCAGCAGATCCAACAACAATTAGCCCCACAAGCTCAGCAAGGACCAATTCAATCCCAAACTTACCAACCTTCTTCTGCGCAATATCTGGATGTTAAACCGTCTGGTAGACTGTCTATGGATTCAAACCGTTCTTCTGCTGTGAATTACAAGGATAGCCAAGTGATGGGCCAATTGGATGCGCACTTGAACAATGTTGATATTAGCAGCAACAACAGCCACAACCAACAAGCCACTGCTCAGATGAACGGCAGAGTATGATGTATTATATTCCATTCTATTCTATTCTATTCCATTCTATTCCATTCTATTCCATTCTATTATATTCTATTCTATTCTCATCAATTAAAATTGACGCTTTTTTTTCCTCCTTCTTCATTCGTTTTCTTTTTTCAAAAGTCACACCAAACTCGATGTGACTTCACCCCAATATATTTTCGTTTGTACTATAGCTCTCCTTTTTCCATAAAAAATTTTAATATAATACAATTCGTACACTTCTTTCCAACATACAAACAAGTAATATCTATATACCCGCCACACCAGGTTCGATTGCAACGCAATGGGGTGAATAACCAAAAAAGAAAAAGAAAAAGAAAAAGAAATGCGATTTCTGTGGATCGAACACAGTACCTCCAGATCTTCAGTCTGGCGCTCTCCCAATTGAGCTAAAACCGCCCAATTGATGTTTGTTAAAGATCAGCAAATCTTTCGATCATTGGTGGGTTTGCGATTTCGATCCTTTCTCTTTGGTTTCACCATCATAGATGTCTAATATCTCTTGTTCTTCACACCCAATAGACATTACTTCCTTAATTGTTTGACGTGGCAGCACTACTGATAAAATAACTAACATGTTTGACAGGTTTAATCTGAATGGGTTCTTTCTGTTAATAGCCATGTCTTGAACTTGGTGGAACGTAAGGCAATTTCCATTTAACGTGTTCCCTCTTGCATCAAAATCTCTTATCCCACCCACAGAACCCTTAACTCACATCATGACATACCTTTAAAAATCCGCACGTGCAATGAGGAAGCGGCATTTCGTTAATGATCGAGAAGACTGAACCCAAGTTCACACTCGTCTTCCAAAATGGAAATTGACTTCCTTGATGGTTGGGTATGGTCAAACGTTTAGTTCAGTTTTTGTGGCTTCAATATGATTTATGACCGTCAAGACTCATCATCATCATAATCATCATAATCATCATCATCTATTCAAGAAGAGCCCGCTGCTGTCTTCAACGCGAATTCTAAAGCCTTCCAAATACTCATTAATGGTCTGCAATGACCGGACTCCGCAACATTTCGGGAAACATGTTTCGGCCAGAATCGAAGGTTAACACGAAGGAAGGTTTGCTACTAGCACGGGTATAACCTATCAGGGCTACGTGCGCACTGCTGCTGCTGCTGCTGATAGGACTACAGGCACTGCTAACGAAAGCGTTACGGTGTTGAGACCAGAATTTGCTGAGGAGTGTAGGTAAGAAGGTCGTAAAGATGGAAAGAGCTAGCGAGAAGACTAAGGGGGCCGGCAACTGTGTGGGTACAACCAACACTCTAGAAGTGGACTATTGTTGTTGGATATTAAGAGCTACGACAAGCTTTCTTTAGTTAGTTGATCTTCATATATAATAAATCTATAATTGGCGATCTATGGCTGATTCACCGGCATTTGAAAAAGACTGGGAAAGAAAAAAATAAGACTTTTAGTTATTTCCTCAGCATACATTACGTAGTGTTCTTAGTCCACAGTTTTACTTGATCTGCATATGTACGGACAAAGCCCTGTGAATCCCGGTGGATTTATGTGGACTTCTGTGGGCTTCTGTGGACTTTTGAGCATTTTCGCTGTTTGGATTTAGTATCTATATGCAGCTACAAACAATAGATATGTGCAATTCTTCTTCTACGGTTTCCATGAGACCACTTGAGGACCTTGAGTCTAATGTGTCAACTGAGCTTTGCAGCTGCAACAGGAAAAGTATGTTTTTGAAGAATTCTGGAACATTTAAATTCTCAAGGGTTTGTCTCTTCTTTTGCAATGTTTACTATTACTACTCCATTCAACAAAAAGTTTTGGTTTATATTCTTTCCAATCATTCCAAACGCTAGGTGTAGCCAACCCCATCTACCAGAGTTATTTATATCACACATACACACAGGGAGGAATTGCAGCCCCTTTTAGAATCATGTCACAGATCACTCCAACTTTCAAGAAAAGCTTCCTTGACGAACAGATTTTTACACATAAACCGATCCCTCCATCATGGCGTTTCGCCGTATTACAAAGTCGTCATTTGGCCTTAACGACAAATCCAGAACTGTCAGATTTCAAAACCAATAGAGCCGTTGGAAGAAAGCGCTCCATACAGTCATCAGCTATTTCTACCTCTGACAATTCCAGTCTGATGTCTGTGAATCGCAGCCTGAAGAATCAAAACTCCATTGCCTCTTCTTCCTTTTGTTCTTCTATGTCTTCTTCTTCTTTCAAGAAAAATCTTAGAACAGCAAAGAAGAGTTCAATCTCAGCCACACAAAGCACACGATCCACAAATCCTAGCTCCAAAGATAACATCATTAATTCGCTCGCGAACAGCTCGTCGAACTTAATGAAAGAGACAATAATCAGCACAGGACGGTCCAACAGACAGCGAGAAATCTTGCCTTCGGCATAAATAATAAATACATATCTTGCATTAAATTAAATTAAATTAAATTATTTAAACCGAATAATAGTTCGAACACCTCGTCTCCTTATGAACATTCGAGCATTTCACTGAACAAACCCTTAACCCACAATAGACACAACTGCTTGGTGAGCTATCCCCACAGATCGAGCATAGCTTCTTCTTCATGACAACGACAGAATCTCTCGAAGGTTTCGTGACGATATAACTTAGTATCACCGACCGTGTGGCATCGTCCAATTCATCCATATGATTTGCTAGCGAACGACGAGAGTTAAGCACTTTTCTAAGCTGAGTATAAGCGTTCCCTTTAACCTTCGGTTTAACACGGTCTTTGGAAGCAGGGTATTTGTTATATTGGAAATGAATCGTTTTGGGTAAATCAAACCTGGCATCGTTATAATTCTCCCTGTCTAATTCTTGGAATCTTTTCATACTGGACTTGTATTCCGCGGTTTCTTCTGTTGGCGCTGTGCCATGAATTTGGTTCTCCAAGGCATTGAGATTATATGCACCTGTTGCCAATCTTTTTCTTTGATTCCCTGAGTTGGAAGAGGAAGATTTGTTGGACTTGAAGGAACTGTTGTTGTTCGTGGCGGTAGGGGTTGTGTTATCAATGGCTGAGTTTGGACGTTTGGATCGGGATTTCACATTGATCGAGGATGTAAAATAGGAGTCCTTGTCGTAGTATTGGATGTTGTGTATTTCTTCAATGGAATGCATGTCTTTATGCCAACATATCAACGGATATCATAATACTAAATCCACGCTGTATGATAGAGATTGTCTGTTCTATTTGCCCTCGCGTCGCTATGTATGTTTGATTTGTTTTCGCACGTATTTCCGGGACCTTCCTGTAGAAGGATGACATAGGCACGTGTGTCAACATGCGAACTGGCAGTCGGAACTGATCATCACCCTTCCAAAACCCAACAATATATAAATTTATATATATTCCTCAAACCATAGTCAAAACAAAAAGGACCCCCCAGGTCCAGCTCAAATAGGTCGTAACCTTAAAACATATCCATATTTTCTAAAGGGGAAAACTTGGTTTTTGATTCATAAGTGAATTTTTGCATATAAAATAAATATTCCTCGAAAAAAATTTATAATAAAAATTTATATTCATCAGTACCAAATTTATTATTATCTCAATAATTACAGTTCTTTTTTTTAGCTAAAACTTTTCATAAATAATTGCATATTTCCACTAGTTTAAATTGTATTAATATATATATATATATATATATATATTTCGATACTATCGAAGTATCAATGGGTCACCAGTATCCTAAGAGCGTGATCACTTGTGGGTTATCTAATTTTTACTCAATTGTTTTGACCTCTGTAGCTACGTAGTGTAACCTAAACATCGTGTCTCTATTAATTATACATCTAAGCTTTCACTATGCATGAGGAACTGGAATTTCTATTAATATAATAATAGTAATGAAATCCCTGGCGCCAATTTAAGAAGTAAATTGAGCCCTCCTGTCATAATATGTGGCTCACACTATCTATCCTGCCCTAAATACAGCTCACGTGCAAAATATCCATGTCATAAAACTGTTCTGGATCTTATGGTTCACTTCTCAGCTGGATAACATCAATGTTGTAATGTAGCTATATTCATACGATATTTGCGAAAACAAAGGGCTAGTGAAAAGGAATATATACATATCTTTCATCTATACACATAATTCGTTGACAAAACATTCATGAACATAGAAACATACCGATCATTTTTTGAAAGGAATATTAATAATAATAATTGAAAAAAAAGGGGGAGTGGGGGTGGGGATAAAAGGCATAACAAACGTGAAAAAAAACTTGAAATAATAAGAATGAAATTAGCGTGAAACATCGTGAAAGAGAGATGGAAGAAGACTAGCTTTTTTTTTTTCCAAAAACAGCTCAGACTCAGTTGAAAGTCTTGATGAATTCAGTAGCATTCTTAGTTTCTTGTTCTCTCTTTTCAGCAGACCAGTTGAACTCGTCACCAAGAACCTTGACAACACCTTCGACAGAGGCAACGGCAGCCTTGGAGTCTAAGAAGGCCAATCTGGTTCTTCTGGCCAAGAAATCAACTGGGGTTCTGACGTATTCGTAGTCAATGGCGTACTTCAATTCGGCAACGGAGAATGGGTGCTCGAAGTGGTCGTAACCAGCAGCAACGTTTTCAGAGGCCAAGGCAACTGGCAATTGGTTGAACTTTTCCTTCTTGTACAATTCCAAGATCAATGGGGCTCTGGTACCGTAGTTGGCAGCCAAGTGTTCGGCTAATTGGGTTGGAACCTGGTACTTTTGTTGTAATCTTGGAGCCAAGGTGCTTTCAAAGTTTTCACCACCAGCCAAGACAATCTTCTTGGTGACGGAGCTACCGACTGGGAACTTGTGGACCTTGACGACTTCGTTGACAGTTTCCTCAGCCATTTCTCTGTAGGTGGTCCACTTCCCACCGGCAATGGTGGTCAAACCGGTGGCAGAGGTGAAGATCAAGTGGTTTCTGACCAAGTTTTGGGTCCCACCAACGTTTTCTTCGCCGTCCTTGATGTTTCTTGGGTCTCTGACCAAAGGTCTGATCCCGGACCAGGCAGAAAGAACGTCTTCTCTTCTAACTGGGAACTTGATGTAGTGCTGCAATTCCTTCAAGATGTCTTGGATGTCGGCTTCGGTTGGGGTTGGGTTTTCTGGGATCTTTTCTAGCGGAACATCGGTGGTCCCGGCAAGGACCTTCCCTTGCCATGGCAAGAAGAACATGACTCTGCCGTCGGAGGTCTGGGCATCCAAGATACCCAAGTCCTTTGGACAGTAGTACTCTGGAAGAACAATGTGGACACCGGCAGATGGAACAACCATCTTTGGTGGCTTTGGAACGGCTGGAGGCAAACCCTTAGGGTCCTTGTCCATTTCCAAAATGACATCGGAGTATGGACCAGTGGCGTTGATGACAGAAGTGGCGTTGATCTTGTATTCCTTACCGGTTTCACGGTCTCTGGCAATGGCACCGACAACCTTGTCTTGGTCGTTCTTCAAGAGCTGGACAACCTCGACGTAGTTTAAGACAGTGGCACCGTTTTCAACAGCAGTGACAGCAAGAGCAGAGTTGAATCTGGAATCGTTGAAGGAACCATCGTGGTAGACTAACCCAGCCTTCAAGCCCTTGGTTTCCAATTGTGGACAGGCAGCAGCAGTGCCGGATGGCCCTAACAAGTAGGCAGATCTCAAGTTCTGGGAACCGGCAAACAAATCGTACATCTTGGTACCGACGTAGAAGTAAGGCACTTGCCAGTACTTGTAGACTGGAATCAAAATCGGCAAGACAGTGGCTAAATGTGGGGCAGTCTTCAACATGTTGGCACGTTCGTCCAAGGCTTCAATGACCAAGTCTAATTGGGCCTTGGACAGTTGCCAGAAGGCCTTTTCCAAGTATCTGACACCACCGTGGGCCATCTTGGTGGATTTGGACGAGGTACCAGAAGCAAAATCGTTTCTTTCAACCAAGGCCACGTTCAACCCTCTGGTGGAGGCATCGACAGCAGCACCGGCACCAGCGGCACCACCACCGATGATCAAGACATCGTAGTTTGGAGTGGATTCTAACTTCTTCAACAGTTCTTCTCTCTTTGGTGGAGCTGGTCTAGATTCAATCAAAGCTGGTAAGTTGGCTTCGTTTTGAATGTTGTTGTTTTGAGAGGCTAAGTACACGGAGGAGGCAGCTAAAGTGGAGGCACCAGCAGCGAACAATGCACGCTTGGATGCTAATCTCCTAAAAGCGAAAGCCATCTTTGAAATATTTGGTTTTAAACTTGTGGAGGATGAGATTCCTTAACTCTTTCTTAGTAGTCGTGGGAGAGCTCCGAGGGTCTAATCTGAAAATGGAGATTTTCTACTGTTTTTTATATTTTGGTGATTCATATAGGAAATTGTTTGACTTGGAGAAACCGAGGCTACGCCTGCATGTGTGCAATTCCGCGCGTGCAGATGATCCCTTTCCTTCCCACTGGACCTCGGGCCTCTCGGGATTCGGGAAAATCTTTCTTCATGAAGTAGCCTGTTTGTCTGTCTTCGGAACAAATCGATTTTTCCAACCTAGATTCCGCCCCGCCGCAGAGTCTCTAGGTAAGCTTTCCTAGAGTTCCCGATGCTAGACGGGGCACAAAAGGCTCTTTTCGCTTAGATCTTCCGCTGGCACTTTACAAGAATCGGCCAAGCAAATTCCATTTGACCGGCTGAAATTACAGAGCTAAACCGATCAGGACTTCCTGAATCCTCTTTCATTCGTCAAATTATTCCAAAACTTTGTGAACAATAATTGGTTAAATTAAACTATTTAACCGTAAACGACATTTTTCCATCTTCCCTTTTTCTTTGTTGGAAACCCCTAATTGGTTTCAGTTTGAATCTGGCGACCATAGTGAAACTTGTTCTGCGCAGTAGCGGGGTGAAGTTCGTGATGTGATTGTGGAGAGAGCAGTAGTCTTTTGATTAAGCGGAGTACAGTTGGAAAGGCACAAAAAAAAACACAAAATCCACAGAACCCTTTTGTTTGCCGCACGTTGTAAAACATATATATTCAGGAAATTAAAAGCGAACAAGAACCGGCAAGTTAATTAATTTTGTCAAATTTATATATTTAAACAGTGGTCTTTGAAGTGACTAACCTTCATCGATATGGATATATTATTGCAAGTAGATACTGAAAAAGCAAAAACAAAAATAGAATAATTTGAACCGGTTTAATTTCTATATCTTAATCTTTTTTGTTTTTTCTTTGGAACAAAGAACGACATATTTCTGACATACATATACGTCGATATACATGAAGATACCGTAGATCCTTCAGTTGTGTGATCAATTGGAACACAGAAAACCGTTGAATTGAATCACGCGCTTAATCAGATCACTTTATTATTATCATTTCAACCAGCTCTTAGCTCTTTGTGTGAATTTTGAATTTAGCCTTGAAGTGACAACACAACCTGAAATCCAATAATTCTTTGTTTATTTTATTGTGTTTGTCTAAAAGTGGAAAAGAAAAAAACCAGGGGAAAAAAGCAAACTTCATCCATCGTTCGACCGCCAGCTTATTCTACCGATCCCGGAAAAGAACGGTTTCTTTGACCCGTGGAATGGACTTTCTTTGATTTGATTTGTTTCGGTCTTAACCGCAAAAATTCCCCGGGGCTTCTCGCGTTTGCATTATTCCCGAAGATGAACGCTCTTTGGCACAAATTTCCGATTCTCGCATTTACCAGATATCCGAGGAAATGCATCTCACGTGAATAATGATTGTCTTTTTTTTTGTTTTACCAATTTAATGGAATTCCGGATTTCCCCAAAATGTCGCGCAAAATTCCTATTTGAATTTGAATTACGAATTCTTTGTTTGTGGGAAAACCTTGTTTGTACCTCGGTTAATTTTGGCCTCCCTTTGTTAGAGAGCGCGCAGGGGCCTGGGGAGTTTTTGTTTTTGTTAGATGACAGGTTTTCTCCACCTTTGATTGTGATCAACCCAAGCAACTTCATCCAGCGGTTACAAGTCATCAATATTTCAGTATATAAGTTCCAGAGTTACGCTCTGACTTACTAACTCTTGGTAGTATCATATACCTAGGGGGTTTCAATTTTTCATAACATTTAATGAAACTACAAAATGGAAAGACTTAATCAACTTAAGAACCAACTTACAGCACAGCAAACTTCCCCATCTCAGTTTGCCTCCAAAAACCCAAACGATGTTGTGATCGTGGCGGCATACAGAACTCCTATCACTAAAGGTGGCCGTGGTTACTTCAAAGATATCAAATCAGATGAATTACTTTACAGATTTCTTGTTGAATTCCTAGCCAAGTTGCCAGAGTTCAACCCGGAAAAGATTGGTGATGTCAGTGTTGGTAACGTTTTGAACAAGGGTGCGGGTGCCACTGAATTCAGAGCAGCCTGTCTAGCTGCTGGTATTCCATATACCACCCCGTTCTCTTGTATCAATAGACAATGCTCGAGTTCTCTAACCACCGTTAATGATATTGCCAACAAGATTAAGGTTGGCCAAATAGATGTTGGTTTAGCGTTGGGTATTGAAAGTATGTCTCAATTCTATGGTCCAGGGGCCCTTGGTGAGATGAGTGATGTCTTGAAGCAAAATAAAGAATCAGCCAAGTGTGGTATCCCAATGGGTATCACCAATGAAAACATCTCCGCTAAGTACAGTTTATCCAGAGAAGATCAAGACAAGTTTGCAGCTTCTTCTTATCAAAAGGCTGAAAAGGCCATCAGAGAAGGTTTATTCAAAGAAGAAATCCTACCAATCACCATTGATTACAAAGAAGATGCTGATGACGAAGATGAAGAGCCAAAAAAGGTTGTTGTTGAAACTGATGGAGGTCCAAGAGCCAACGTTACTCCACAATCTTTGGGTAAGATCAGAGCAGCCTTCAAAAAAGATGGTACCACTACTGCTGGCAATTCCTCCCAAGTTTCAGATGGTGCCAGTGGTGTCATGCTAGCCAAGAGATCAACTGCTGAAAGGTTGGGTTTACCAATTATTGGTAAGTACATCGACTTTGTCGCTGTTGGCGTTCCACCAGAAATTATGGGTGTTGGTCCAGGTTACGCTATCCCAGAATTATTAACACGTAATGGTGTTCGTGTCAATGATGTCTCAGTCTATGAAATCAACGAAGCCTTTGCTGGTCAAGCTATTTGGAGTATCAACAAGGTTGGTATTGATCACAACAAAGTGAATCCAAGAGGTGGTGCTATTGCTTTAGGACACCCTCTTGGTGCTACTGGTGGTAGACAGGTCGCTACTATCATGAGGGAATTGAAGGCTGGTGAAATTGGTGTCACCAGTATGTGTATTGGTACTGGTATGGGTGCTGCTGCCTTATTTGTCAAGGAATAGGTCTCCGAATTATAATAAATACATTTTTTCGCTTCTGGACTTCCAAAGATTGTTTAAAAAACTCTGATAATTGAGGATGTCTTTTTGGTATAACACTTATTTGACGTGTATATTGTTTGACATCTGTAGTTGAAATGGAGAAATTACAACCTTAACAGCGTGTTCTCATTAATTTTACATCGAAATATTAATTATGAAACCAGAAGAGTAACTTAATAAATCGGAGTTAGTTTTCTTCCAAGAGCGCAATTCCCAGTAACAAACAAAATCTAGCTACCTCTAGGCGGGGATGGTCGCACGGCAAAAGATAGTAGACCTTTGTTCACAGTGTAAAATAAAGGGTTGAAAACCGTTAAGCTTTTCATTAACCCCTTGTTGCCGATCGTGATTGGGCTTTTTAGCAAATTTCTCTCACAACTGCCGAATAGTTTGCAAATACAACTCACAGATAGTGGGTTGGAACGGGTAGCGACGCATTTTTCGGCTATGATCGGTATTCGGGAACAGTTTTCGCGTCCGCACGGCTGCCTTCAATAGCCGATTGTGTCAGGAAATGCTCAATGAAACTAGGAGATCTGGCAGACTTATACATGAGCCCCGAAAAATTGAGCCGTGTGTGATCAGATATAACAGAAAATGATCCTTTCCGTACTTAAAGTCTAACTGTATTCGGTTATTCAAGCTAACTTCAAAATTCTCTCCTTTTTCAACCCTTATGGATATTTAAACAAGTAACTTCCCACCTTGAGCTCTAGTTACAAGTGGGTTTCTCGCCTTCATCTTAATTAGCTAAAGCATCTTGCTTGATTTACCGCCGTTGAAAACACAACAACAAGAACATAATTTATATTATTAAAAATGACTCCAATATCAATTGATATGATTCCTGGTTCCAGTGAATCTTCCAATGTCCAAACCGCTCAGTCCACCATGATGCCTGTTGGTGAATATATCTTCAAGAGATTAGAACAAGTTCACAATCTTAAGTCTATCTTTGGTGTCCCTGGTGACTTCCAACTTGCATTATTAGAACACATCTACAAGACCGGTTTGAACTGGGTTGGTGGTTGTAACGAATTGAACGCTGGGTACTCTGCGGATGGTTATTCAAGATACTCCAAGTCCTTAGGTGTTTTGGTTACCACATACGGTGTTGGTGAATTAAGTGCTATAAACGCTGTTTCTGGGGCCTTTGCTGAATACTCCAAAATTTTACATATTGTTGGTATCTCTTCTACAAAGACAATTAAGGATGAACAACTTAAGAAACAGCACTTACACCATTTGATTCCAGACATTGACTCTTTAGAGCCTTCTAACCACTTGGTATACGCTGACATGGTTGACAAATTGTGTTGCTCAAAGAAGATAATCATGGACAAAGATCAAATCCTTGAGGATTTAGATGACTTGATTTTACAAATTTTCAAGTCTTCCAGACCAGGTTACTTATTCTTGCCAGTTGACTTATCTGACGAACTCATTGATGCTAAAAGACTATACACCCAATCCTTGGAAAACATCCACAAGACCTTCCTTGAAATTAAGGATGATGAAGAAGAGAGAGAGATGACTGAGTTAGCCAACCGTGTTTTGGAACAAGTTTACAACGCCAAGAACCCTATCATCTTAGCTGATGTTTTAACTGACCGTTACACCCATGGCCAAGAATTGTTACAAGAATTCATCAACAAAACTAACTTGAACCATTACACCACCTTCATGGGTAAGTCTATCATAAGTGAACATCATCCAAAGTTTGTTGGAGATTACATGGGTACTTTATTATCCAACAAGGGTGTCCATGAAAACTTTGTTGCCTCAGATCTAGTGTTGTATGTTGGTCCTTTCGTCAACGAAATCAACTCTGGTAAATACTCTATGGAATTGAAAGACAACACCATCTTTCTTCACCCTGACTATTTGAAGATTGGTGAGACTATCCACCGTGGTGCTCATTTCATTAAGATTTTAAACAAGTTGAACTCCATTGTTGACCAAACCAGAGTTCCGATCAACCCAGCTCTAGAGTTCCCAGTCGCCAAAAGATTCACCAACATTCCATCTTCTACCAAGATTAACCAATCTTCTTTGTTGAGAAAGGTTGAAGCCTTTCTTCAACCAAACGACGTTGTTGTCGCTGAAACAGGTTCTTTCATGTTCGGTATTCCTGATTTCAGATTCCCTACTGGTTTGAAGTACATTGCCCAAGGTTTCTACTTATCTATCGGTATGGCCTTACCATGTGCCGTTGGTGTTGGTTGTGCTATGAAGGACATGGGATCTTCCCAAAGATTAATATTGTTTGAAGGTGATGGTTCTGCTCAAATGACCATCCAAGAGATCTCCACCTTTGAACATTTGCAAATCAAACCGGTCATCTTCCTATTGAACAACAATGGCTACGCTGTTGAAAGAATTATCAAGGGTGAAAAGAGATCTTACAATGATATTAAGCCTTGGAACTGGTTAAACTGTTTCAAGTTCTTCAACGTTCAAGAAGATTCTGTCAAGACTGCTAAGATCACCGATGAATTGGAGTTGACTAAAGCCTTAAATTCTATCCAAACCAGATCTATCACTGAAGGCTCTTTAGAATTCTTTGAAGTTGAGTTAGATGAAGTGGATGTCCCATGGAGATTCCATGCTATGAACTCCTACAGATTACTACCAAAGATGGATTAAAAGATTTGTAGATCCACTCATGGTCTAAGTGGCCGTCCTTAATCTTGAATTTTAAAAATCCTTATGTGTCTTGCATACTTACATTTCTCATTATCGCATTTGCATACTTGGTCTATTGCCAGATCTTATTTAGTTCTCGGTATAATCATACACTATTTTTAATACACTCTTGTTGTTAGATTGATTGCGCATTGAGTAGGGCGGGGAGGGTAGGAGGGACAGTATATTCTTCATGGCAAAAAAGTGTTGAGCACTTGGAAGCTATGGTAGAAACCGAATCCTTTTTCATAACATACATGAAGAAAATGAGCTCTTCAGCTTTAGAAAAAAAGGAAATTCTATCTTCTGGAAGTGGGTTCTTGCAATGGATCAATGTTATTGTTGAAAGCACATTCAAGATCGAGCTTTCACGAATGGATGTAATACTGACGAAATGGCCTTTGACTTATAGTTTTCCTCATACTCATGTATTTAATAATTTAAAAATAGCTTTCCTATGACATTTGCATATAAAATAATATTCAATATTTTAATTTGTTTTATGAGCAACTGAGGAACAGAATATAGATGTGATTGTATTAATTATAACCCTCACCAGAATAAGAAGTAGTGGCCCATTTTGATTATACCCCCCTAGTTTCAATCGTGATCAAATGCGTTGGATACTTTTTCAAGATCATGTGATCAGGTGAGATGAACTGTGGAAAATGAATTTATATTCTTAGAAGACCTTTCAGATACTTCTCATTTGCTCAACATATTGTTTTGAATATTTATTCTCTTCCTAAGTGAAAATATTAAGAGGAATCTACAAATACAAAGAAAGACTTTACGTATAGATGCAACGTAGTTTTTATGAATTTGGGAGAATACAGAGTCAGGTCTGGTTTGTGAATGTCCCAACCCGACAACGTTATGAGCGATGTGATGGTCATCGCGAATCTAAAAGAACAGTCCTCAAATAGTCTTGCTTCCCTTCCCGCTTTCACATGTGTGCAGTTTAAGATACTTTAATACATTAGCCAAATATCATCATAAAAAAAGAAAAAAATGATGACACTACTGATCGTTGGAACCATTTGTGCCACCATCTCCGTGTTTTATGACCTAGTGCCGAATAACTGGTGGTACAATTGAATTACCACTCCCTTTGATATATTCAAACACAGGCAAAGCGTTAATGCTCACTTTGGCAACCGTGTATCAAGTAGCACAGATTAATCTGGCTAAACTGCCATTACAGCAACCAGCAACGTATTCAAGTCCAGCCCCTACTACTGCGCTGCTGAGGTTATGACCAGTTGCACCAAATTCGCAGTAGCAGTTGTTTTCCTCGGTACGGTGTCGCGCTGGTGGAAACGCAACGATGGTGTTGAGGAGGTTCTTGCCGCCCAGAGGGATATACGGTCCTGGAAGCTGTTTCGGTGGTAGACAAGCGTGACGGCAAGATTGTCGTTAAGATCTAATGTAGTAGTTTTCCGAGTCAGACCCCGCTCCCTGACTTCGTCATCTTTCTCGAAAGAATCCTTAATCAGTTCATTTTGAATGAATAATTACATAATCAACAAGGTTAAAATGATAAAAATAACCCAAAGAGGCAATCGCGGATTCCGGCTTGCAAAGCGAACAGGTGGGTCAGCTTATTTTTCTTTGAAGAAAAAAGGCGACAATTGGCCAGAATTGAGTAAATATAATAGGATCCCCAATTATTTCCAAAACATTTTAAAGTATCATCAGCTGCCAAATCTGATCTTATTTAAAGAAAACCATTCATTCTTCAAATTTTTTTGAACACACACTCTCTTTTTCTACTTTATTTTTATTCATTCGCTCATTCAACGAATTATTATCACAAAATGAGAGAACTTCCAATTCTTAAAGATTATGATATTTCCCCAAAGTCTGGGTTTCTACCTGAAGAGAAACCAATCACAAGATTATCCAGCCCAACCTTTAAAAAATGGGAAACAATTATGGATAGTTTGCCTTCTTTGATTCTTACCAAAAGAATCAGAAAGATTATAGATAACCTCCCTGTTCTCTCGATTGAAGAGATCAAAGACAATAAGCCAGAGTTAAGAAGAGCATATTCTATTTTATGTTTCATGGCACATGCCTATGTTTGGAACGTCGACACTCCAACAGATACCTTGCCAACATCTATTGCACTTCCATTACTTGAAGCTTGCAAAATTCTAGAAGTTCCCCCAGTCGCTACTTATTCAGGGCTATGTCTCTGGAACTTCAAGGATATCTTTGAAATAGAAGCACAAATCGAACAGGAAGATTGGGACTTGGATAACTTGGCCACTATCAATACTTTCACTGGTTCCATCGACGAAAGTTGGTTCTACCTTGTGAGTGTCTATTTTGAATACAAAGGTGCCAACTGTATCACCAACGGGTTGGAAACACTTAAGGCTATTAGAGAAGAAAACATTTCCAAAGTCGCTGAAAATTTGCAACATCTTGCTGAGTCTATTGACAAGTTGGGTTCAGTCATGATGAAAATGGAAGAAATGTGTGACCCTCATGCTTTCTACTACAGAATCAGACCATACCTAGCAGGTTGGAAGAACATGGCTGATGCTGGATTACCAAATGGTTTGAAGTACGGTAAGGAAGAGTTCTACAGACAATATTCAGGTGGGTCTAATGCCCAATCTTCATTGATCCAAACTTTGGATATCTTATTAAACGTTGAACATTTCCCAGAAGGTGTTCGTCCAAAAACTGCTGGTACCAATTCTAAAGCCATTTCTTCCCAATCTGGTCAAAACAACTTTATGAACGAAATGAAAACATACATGCCAGGCCCACATCAAAGATTCCTCTCGCATTTACAAGAAGTTTCAAACATCAGATCTTACGTTTTAGAAAAAAATGATCATAAATTGACATTGTCATACGATGCTTGTCTAGCAATGCTCAAAACCTTCAGAGACAAACACATTCAAATCGTCACAAGATATATCATCCTTCAAGCTAAACTAAAAAAGAATGCTGGTTCCTCCAATACTTTGAGATCAGGTCTTTCCAAATCTGCCGGTAAAGAGGAACAAAAGGGTACTGGTGGTACTTCATTAATTCCATTCTTGAAACAATGTAGAGACGAAACAGGTGATCCAGCTGCTGGTGAATGGGGTCAAAGAGTTCTGTCTTCTGGTGTTTTGAACTCAAGAACCAGATCCGCATCTGATGATGATAAACTTGATACACACCATGTTGTTAAGAAACCAAGATTTGGCATGGCTGGTGATTTCAAGGAGGCTGGCGAAGAAGAAACTGGTCATTGGTGATAGATAAGTGTTAGTATTATTGAGTTTTGTTTGGGATCTTTCTTGTTTTATAGGTGTGTAATTATGATTATATTTAGGGTTATAGAGGTTTATTGCTGTTTCAAAGAGAGAAATGATGAATCTTGTAGGGAAACGATTATCTATGCTACCCATCACCCCCCTTTCGTGTCGAGTTGTCCTACGGGTCTCAATATCCTCAGCAATATTTATCATACTGATAAATGTAAGACACCATGGTAACGGCTTTTGATTCTTGAAAAAACACTAAATAGAGGCTACAAAGATTTACAACCGCTAGCAAAGCAATGCATTAAGGTGCAAGGGCAAATAGTTGGCTAGATCAGGCTGTGTTTGTTTTGCTTTTGGAGCCGAAAGTCCGCGAACATTCCTGGATCGGGAAACGTCACAAATGCTGACTTGAAAGTGGAAAAATTCAACAAAGCAGCTACAGTTGATGAGGAGCACGGGTGTTAAGAACGCCATCAAAGCAGCATCCTCTGGAAGAATATTATCCTCCATCATAATAACCATAGCCAATAAGCCAAATTAGTCCATTGATTTGTGTTAACCTTTTATCACGCAATTTTAAAGCTAGTGTCTGTCATCATTTCTTTACATCCTTGCCGCTGATCCCCACCCCTAATAGAGATATAGACAACACGTCCAATTACACAGCAAAGTATCAGATGGCAATTTGCTCCCAACTTCAAATTTTGAAAATAAACAAGTGAACATTTGACGAATAAATAATCCTTGAGCAATGTCTGATCCAGTTGTTGATGAGATCCTGAAAAAGATCCTCAGAGAGAGGAACATCATCATTGGTGCCACAAACATGAAGAAGAAGACCAACAATGCCGTTGTGATCCAGAAATGTAACACCAACATACAAGAAGCTCAACAGAATATTGATTATTTGAATGAAAGACTGAATCAACTCAAGTTTAAGGAATCCACCCATGAAAGCTCATCCAGCTTAGCCCTGGATGGCGCCCCCGTCCACTCTGGCAACGCTAAACAACAAACCAACAAAACTCCAGAAGTCAATTACTCCAAATTAGATTTAATGAAGCATGACTGTCCTTCCTTGGGTCAGAGAATCCAGCATATGATCAACCAACTTGCTACGAAGTTAAAAGTTGAGCAGAAGTACTATGAAGCCAACGAAAAGTTATCAAAGATTTATCAACTCGATGGTGATCGTCGAATCAGTTCTGTTGCAGAAGATGGTAGAGTTCAAAGTAACCATAAGATTCAACTTTTGAAGAAGGCACTCAAGAGATATGAAGCTATCAATGTCAATTTTGATCAAGTGCCGTTGAATGACGAATCTTTAGACAACGTTAAGTTTAGAAGAAAACCTCTAGCAGGTACTTTGAACATTGATATCAACTCCATTAGAGATGTTGACCACATCGCTTCTACGATGTTCTCAAGAAAGACGGAATCGTACATTACCATCAGAATTGATGACGAAGAAAAAGCCAAAACTAAGATAAGCAAGAACGACAAATGGAATGAAAGTTTCAATATCGCAATTGAAAGGGGAAACGAAGTTGAAATCACTGTTTTTGACAAAATTGGCAAGACCGTTGTCCCAGTTGCCATTGCTTGGTTCTTAATCTCTGATATTGCAGAAGAAATCCGTAAGAAAAAGGTTGGCCAGACAGAGACCGGTTGGGTCAGTGCTTCCAGAGTTCAGAATGCAGACGGTTCGTCTTCGATTCTTAACCAAACTACCATCGATAACTTCACTTTGAACGAAAGAAAAGATGATTCAACCGATAATGCAGCTGTATCCAAGGAACAGATTAGAAGTAGTTCCTGGTTTGTTTTAGAACCTGCTGGTCAAATTCTCATTTCCTTGGGTTTCACCAAGACCTCAACTCCGAACAAGAAAGCATTGTTAGGTGGTTTACATCGTCACGGTGCTATCAGAAAACGTGATGACGAAGTCTTTGAACAGCATGGCCATCAATTCATCCAGAAGCAATTTTACAGTATCATGCGCTGTGCATTATGCGGTGATTTTTTACCGTACAATGGATACCAGTGTCAAGATTGCAAATTCTTGTGCCACAAAAGATGCTATGAAAAGGTTATCACCAAGTGTATCTCGAAGTCCAGCACAGATATCGACCCAGATGAACTCAAGATCAATCATAGAATTCCACATAGATTCGAACATGTTTCCAACCGTGGTACCAATTGGTGTTGCCATTGTGGTTACCTTCTTCCTTGGGGTAGAAAGAACGTTCTTAAGTGTGGTGAATGTGCTACAATGTGTCATAGTTCCTGCTCTCACTTAGTCCCGGACTTCTGTGGTATGTCTATGGAAACAGCCAACCAAATTTTGAAAACAATCAAGGAAACAGAAGTTACAAGACAGAAACATCACAAGACACCAAGTACTCCACGTTCCGAAACGATTGCATCTACAGCTGTCAGCTCAGAGTCCTCTAGACAATCTCCTTCCGCCAAGCACGCTCCAATTGGTTATATTTCAGCGAACGCAGATAGTGGTCTATCTGAGTCTGAACTGCCAACACAATCTCTCAACCAAAAGCAACTACCTATTCAACCAACGTCTTCTGCATCCTCCCGCCACAGACGTCCACCTCCAACACAGGATTACATCGGTCATATGGATTCTCAAGAAGAGGTCTCCGTTCCTTCTCCATCCATTACTCTTTCGGGCCATTCTCCACAAACATTTCAAGAACAACACGACCTTGTAAAAATACAACACCAGCAAGAATTACAACAGAAACACCTCGAAGACCAAAGAAAGCTTCTTGAGCAAAAGTGTTTGTTAACGCAGCAACAGCAACAATTCCAAGAACAACAAAGACTCAAGGAACTACAAAAGCAACAGCAGTACCATCACCAACAGCAAAATGCTCAGCGAGAGGATCTATCTTCTCAAATTGATAACGAAGAACCACAACAGCAACAGCAGCAACAACAACGAACATTTGTACATAAGGCGAACCAATCCATCACATCAACAGAGTCTCAACCTCCGGTTGTTGATAAACAGGAAGCAAGAAACTCCTCAGAATCACACAGATCACATGATTATCAGCAAGGTGAAACGGCACCTATTTCAAGAGTTGCTCAAAATAATCCATTTGTCTCCGCCACTCCTCCGAAGGAGAGACGCACAAATCGTGCAAAGATTGGTCTCGATGACTTTAACTTCTTGAAGGTGTTAGGTAGAGGTAACTTCGGTAAGGTCATGTTAGGTAGATCTCATCGTACTGGTCAACTGTGCGCAGTGAAGATTTTGAAGAAAGATATGATTGTGGAAAACGGAGAACTGGCATCCATTAATGCCGAAAAGGAAGTTTTCTTGATTGCTAACAGAGAGAACCATCCTTTCTTGACAAACTTGTACTGCTGTTTCCAAACTGCCAACCGTATCTATTTCGTCATGGAGTTCGTCTCTGGTGGTGATTTGATGTGGCACGTTCAACAAGGTAACTTCTCTCTGAGAAGAGCTAAGTTCTATGCCTGTGAAGTTTTGCTGGCTTTGCAGTACTTGCATCAGAACGGTATTGTTTATCGTGATTTGAAGTTGGATAATATCTTGTTAAGTCCAGAGGGCCACATTAAGATTGGTGATTACGGTTTGTGTAAGCCAGACATGTGGTTTGGCAACACGACCAACACCTTCTGTGGTACTCCAGAATTCATGGCTCCAGAAATCTTGAAGGAACAAAGCTATACAAGAGCCGTGGATTGGTGGGCCTTTGGTGTCCTACTCTACCAGATGTTGCTTGGTAAGTCTCCATTCAGAGGTGAAGATGAAGATGAAATCTTCAATGCCATTTTGACAGATGAGCCTTTATTCCCAATTCAGATGGCAAGTGAAGCTGTCGGCTTGTTGGAGTCTTTGTTAGATAAGGATCCAAATACTCGTTTGGGTGCTGGCCCAAGAGATGCCCAAGAAATTATGGAGCATGCCTACTTCAACAATGTTAACTTTGATGATATTGTGAATAAAAGGGTCCCAGCTCCATACGTTCCAAAGACAGCAAATGACGAGGATGTTTCTTTCTTCGAAAAGGATTTCACAAATGAGGTTCCGAGATTGACACCAGTTAATTCCGTTCTTGACTCTGCTTCACAATCCCAGTTCCGTGGGTTCTCTTACATTAATGATTTGAATGTTGTATAAAACTTGAAATTCTGAGAAGTCTTGACTCTCTTTCTTTCTTCTCTTTTACAATATAAGTTTTGGTTTACGATATAAAATTGGAGTTTGTAAATAAACAAATAAACAGATAATTAAATAAATATAGTAGGTTGAATTAAAAGTTATGAACGTAAACACATGAAGAAAGCTGACCAATCAATCAATGACCCGCGCAGCTTATAAACGTCTGATGATATCAGCAACAACTTCTTGGGTAGAAGACTTACCACCTAAATCTGGGGTCTTGATGGCACCTTCGAGTAAGTTAGCATCAACAGCAGCATAAATTTCAGCAGCTGGCTTAGCGTAACCCAAGAATTCCAAAAGCAAAGCAGTGGATCTGATGGTGGCAATTGGGTTGGCAATCCCCTTACCTTCGATATCTGGGGCAGAACCGTGACATGGTTCACCAATGACGTAGTTTTCACCAACGTTGGCAGAAGGAACAACACCAAGAGAACCGACTAAAGCGGCAGCACCATCGGATAAGATGTCACCGTATAAGTTTGGAGCAACGACAACGTCAAAGATTTCTGGTTCTCTGAACATTCTGTAGACCATGGAGTCGACGATTTGCTCCTGGAGGGAGATGGAAGCGTATTCTGGGTGGGTGTTGTAGAAGTTTCTAATGGTTTCACGGAACAAACCATCAGAGACGGAAAGAACGTTGGATTTATGTGTGACGGTTAAGATTGGAGACTTGTGTAAAGAGGCAGCACCAAGGTCTCTTTGGGCTTGTCTTTGCAAGGCAATGTCCATTGCAATCTTACCGATTCTGGTGGAAGCGAATTCAGTGATTCTCTTGATGGCTTCGGCAGTCTTGGTACCATCGGCATTGGTGAAGATCTTCTCCTCCTTGACGTATAAATCTTCAGTGTTTTCTCTGACAATAACCATGTCAACGGTTCTATCAGTGGAGGCAGCAGCCTTGACTGGTCTGACGTTGGCGTATAAACCCAACTTCTTACGAAGGGCAACGATTGGAGAAGAGTAACCTTCGACTTTGGTAGTTGGCGAAGAAACAGCACCGAAAAGAGCACCGTCGGTTTCGTTCTTTAAGATTTCAACAGTTTCTTCTGGTAAGGCGGTACCGGTTTCCTTGAAGTGTTGGAAACCAGCCTTTAAGTCGACAAATTCGAAGTTAAGGTTGTGGGATGGGTTTAAAGCTTCCAAGACTTGACGACCAGCTGGAATGACTTCCTTACCGATACCATCACCTGGAATCAAACCGATTCTTAGAGTTTTGGCAGCGGTGGAGTAAGCACGTTTGAGGGAGATGGAAGACATTGTTCTTGATGTGTGTTTGTCAATTGAAATTACACAGAGGATCCAAGTTGTTTCTTTTACTTTCAGTTAGTTACCCATGGATAGTTGGCTCTTTAAATAATTCACAACAGTCCCCAGTGGCTCATCGTTGAATCATCGCTTACCACGCGCCACTACCGCCGAGATCGGGCCTGCGCAGGTCCAACAGAGTCTTTGAAATTCTTCTCGTTCCCCCCCCCCCCCCAAGTTTCGAAATTTTCCCATGTTGGGAAATTTAATGGCGCGAAAAAGTACGCAAGGCTAAATTTGGCGTTTTCAACCCGAAAGAGGCTTGAAAGTTTGCAGTTGAATATTGAAATCTTTTGGATGATGTTATAAAGCACCTAAGTCCCATACTAGTACTTTTTTGATTTGGTATTACCAATAATTAAAACCTGAAAGGTTTCTCAGTGATGTATTATTCATATTTTTCAAAACTCCTGGTACACATTTTTCGCATTTCAGGCTCTTTTTGACACATTTTACGCGACGGCGGCTAGCGGCGAAACAACCACTAGTAACCTACAATATGTTTGAATAGCCGCTACTATTTGTGAGAATAAGAAAACTTTTGGAAATCAACAATTGCATTCATTAGAGAGGCAAACTTGCCCCTTTCAACTCCAATGAACCATGGATACAACAAAATGTCAGACCTTTTTCCTAACAATTGACGAAGATTCAACAACAATATTCCAGACCAGCCAGAAGATTTCAATACCACGAAAGTAGTAGCGGGAATCTCCAATGTAAACTGGTATTATTTTTTTCTCCCACCATTGTTAGGTTTATTGAACCGTACTCTACGCCATTACAGTAAGAAGTCTTTTACTTTATCAATCACACTTACACTGTAACTTTAGAAATACACATTAGCAAAAAAACACAAAACACAAAACAGAAAACATAAAACAAAAAGCATCTGTAGCTCATTTAAACTTTTGATTAACAGCTTCTTCGCCACCTTCTTCAAAGTCAGCTTTGGAAATGTATTGATTGTCGAAATTGTTCAAGCTTGCCAACACACTGGCACCCAGCCAGACAGAGTTGGACCTTTCAAAAGTGTTTGGGTTGATATAAGTGGTGATGCCAAACCCTGGAGTCAAACGTTTCATGTCATTGGAGACTCTTTGTTCCATGCCTGGAATTGAAGCAGAAGCACCAGTGATGATAATGTTGGATAATAGTTGTTCATAGTTTGGTCTAGGTAAGTCCACTTTCTTCAAAGAGGAAAGGATCAAATCTGTAAGACCCAAGCTTTCCTTAGGCAATTCGACACCTGGTATGCTGAACGATAAGGGATGGAACAAAGCCTCAGGGATGAGGACCTGCTCCTTGGCGACTTGCTGTAACTGACCGTCTGGTAATTGGTAATGCTTATTGGTGATTTCGAAATTAGTGTTGGAATCAACGATGGGAAATTGGGAAATATATAACATTGTGGTTTTGAAGTCGTGGATTAAAGCCTGGGTCTTGAATCTCTTGAAGGAATCGGTGCCTGATGGGAAGTACGATTCAACAGGGTTGGTCTTGTTCAGATACGTCAATGCATGAAGATTGAGGAAATCACCAGCAAATTTGGAATGGACTGCACCTTTGTAAAGAATGGTACCGTCCAAAATAGGAGTTATACTTGTCGTGGCACTGCCAATGTCAACAACCAAAGAGCTCGATCTACCAAGACCATAAGTGACGGCAATAGGAGCTTTGATGATAGAGAACACAGGGACCTGGAACTTCTCAAGAGCCAATTCCGTCAATTTGAGTCTGTTCTTCTTGTTGTTCCATAGTTCTTCCGTGATGACAAGCGGAGCATCCGACGAATCTGCCTTCAAGTTGTCAAAGATGTATTCCCAGTTCTTCTCAAGCGCCTCCCAATTGTAAACAACACCATCATTTAAAATAGTGTAGATCTCGTTGTCTGGTCTATGGAGAATCTCGTCGCCAAAGATAAAAGACGCATCGTCACCATCGTTTGGAGATTTGGAGTATGTGCTTGGAAAGATCAAGGAAGGCAGCTGTTCACTGGAGAAACCGGCTCTGGTGGTGGAGGTGCCGTTCTCAATGACGATGGATGTGATGTCTGGAATTGTCATTTTGTTCAGGAATGTCGGCTTTGTAGTGGCTAAAGATCCGGAACAAAGAGATAGATCCAAATTATGTTTATCCTTGTTTGAGATTTCGTGTCAGTCAGTAAACAAGCACACTTTGTTTTGATTTTTTCCGATATTTCGCGGCGCCCGAAACAGTTGATGGAGTTTTCAAAATTTGTGGAACTTTGAACGAGCGTATAGTTCCACTTATGTAAGCCACAGAATCTGGATAGCTAACTAACTGATTAACTAACTAACTAACCAACTAACTAACTGGCTTTGGCTCTCTTAATTAATCCAACAGCCAATCCATCATATCAAACCCCATACCTGTATTAGAACATCCAAAGAATTTCAATTACCTTTAATCCAACTACTATATATATAAAAAAAAAGCACACTATGCAATGTCAGATCCAGCCAAAATAGCAGAATACGAAGATTTGAAGAAACAACTTCAAGAAGCCATCCTTAGGAAAAAGAACCTCGACAAAGAGCTACAAGTGCTAGAAGAGGAGATTTTCCATAAAGAAGGCATATACTTGCAAGACAACACCAACGGTACCATACTCAGAGGCTTTGACACTTTGAACAAGCTTAATGCAGCCTCAACCAACAATGCTAGTTCAAGTGCTGCAAACAAGAAGGGTAAACAACAATACTCTGAGGAAGATCGTGTTTTCAGTTTGAGTAGCAATACCTATGTCAGACATCTGCAGAGAGCTAATGATGGTGATGATGAAAATGCGGACGCCATGAGTATCAGCCTGGAAGGTACGCCTAACACTTCGTCTTCCAGTATAAAGAAAAGAAGAAGAGATGAATGAACGACAGCTCTAGTCCATCTAGGTTTTGCTGCTTTTTTATATTTGTATCTGTGTTTATTAGAATTTTAGCCTATTAAATCTGCGTTCAAGAGCTTAAACAGAACTCCTTCTACAGCGCTTGTTACCTGTTTGTTACCTTCCTGTCTGTTGTCTCCTTTCGCGTGTTTTCCCGTGTCAGGTTCAGCCAGTGTTGATAGAAAATCTTGAGCGATATTCCTCACTCTGAATTCTTAAACAGCCGCCAATCAAACATTAAGTTGACTGCCCCTTCGCCACAACAGTACGATGCCTCTTACAAAGCTCAAACCTCTATCCTTTATCAGAAGGATTCATATTGAAAACACCACATACATCCAACCTTCTTCCTCTGAGCTCAATGCCGTTGAAACTTCTTCTGAATCTTTGAACGATGTTCCTTCTCCAGATCTCGCTAAACCTCAATTCACAACTCTTGGTCAGCCACCAACTTTAGTCCAAATCAAGATCGTTCCTTCGTATCCAGTCTATGTGACCAAGGGTTCTCTTCTCTCCCTCTATGGTACGTCTTTGAGAAACATTTCCGTCTCCAACGAATGGTTAGAAAGCCCCTTTAAGAGATCATTGTATGGGTTCCATTCTTTCCGTTATCAGAAGTTGGAAAGTACAGCTCCAGCCACAAGTTTGTTCACTGTCAATAAGGAATCAACTCTGTCGACATTATCCTTAAACGGTACTGTCGATTGGGCCATTTTACCAAAAGATGCCATTGCAGGTTATAGCGGTGCCACTTTAAGAATCTCTACAGAGGCTTTACCAAGATATGTCAAAGCCGAAGCTAAGAAATGGTTCCAATTCAATAAGAACACTGAAACGAAGACGGGATTATACCAATTCTGGAGAAGTGGTTACTCCTTGGTCCAAGGTCGTGGTGATGTTGTCTTGAAAGGCTACGGTTCGATTTTCAAAGTCGATTTAGACGCCGATGAACAGATCTTGATTAAAAGGGATAATATTATTGGTATCAGTGTCAATGGCGATGAGTTGTCCAAGTGTGTCTCTGAACATGAAGGTTTCAACAATTTCAAGCCAGTTCAAAAGCATGAGTCTGAATCAAGGGAATCCGGTTCCACTACTTCTACTGATCTTGTTAAAATCACCACTATGGCACAATTACAAAACTACTTGAGACCAGTTCTAGACTATTCAAGAAAAGCTTACCAATACTTGATACAAATTTTCCCAAAAACCTCAGACGGTTACGTCAATGTCGTTGGTCCAAGAACAGTCTTATTACAGTCAGATCTAACCTCTCCATTATTATCCAAATTCAACAAATCCGTCAACGATCAATCCGTCGAGGTGCTAGAGAACAAGATTTTCAAAGCTTCTTTGGAGAACAATAAGCCACAGGATTATCTAAGTTATGTCACTGTTAAAGACGGTAAAGTTACTTTTCAAAACACACCTGATTTCCAAAGGACCATTGATGCAATGCCTAAGGCCAACAGGGACAAGGAATACCTTTAAGCATCACGACTCCAGATACAATAATAACAATAATATACCGATATTCACTAAATAGACGACGACAATATAAAAATCTATATTCTACGATATATCAAGTTTCAGCAGAAATTGATTTGATTTGATCAGGAACAGGTTTTTTCTTGAACGAGAAGAAATTGTGAATTGTTGGAAGAAATTCCAAGCAACAAAATATACCAGTCTTGTCCCAGTAAATATGTAAACAAAAGCTAAATAAAAGAAAATTTCCAAAACAAAGTCATCCCAAACTTTTCAGAAACGATTTCCAAACTTTGTTTCAGATAGCTATACGTCCTGGAAATAAACCAAGCTTCGTACTCTTATTTAAGTAAAATATAAATTCAAAACTTATTACAGATATATATTTTCTATAACCTGGAACCATTTTTTTATCCAAATTAATATGTCCGCAACATTCAAAATCAATAGTGTGACGGACAAATCATTTAGGACAAGACAAATATTACTTCAGACAATTCGATTATATTTGTCCAAAAGTTTGTGGCGCATTCAAATTTAGAGTGGCGTAAAAATTTGTGGCTAGTGCGTAATTTGTAGTTCGAAATCACGACATTTAACGAACTGATTGTCCTAGATTGATTAGATTCAATTTGAAGCGCGTTGATTGATAGTGAATTGAAAATTACTTCAGAGAAAGATATTCACAGTAATAAAAAATGATCATGATGGATTGATCAGATAAAGCAAGGATTCATAGGCTATTCATATTCCACCAAAAGCAAACCCACTCGCCACTTTATTGACACCAACATCATGGTAGAACTCCATTCCAACATTAAAGAAATCATAGCTGGATTCACAGCCGGTGGTGTTCAAGTTCTTGTAGGACAACCTTTCGACTTAGTGAAAGTTCGATTACAAACATCTATAACAGCTTCCACTACGCCATGGCAAGTGATAACTTCTACTTTAACCAAAGAAGGCCCATTAGCATTTTACAAGGGGACTTTGGCCCCATTTTTTGGTGTTGGTGCGTGTGTTTCTGTTCAATTTTTTGCATTTATGGAAGCCAAGAGACAGATCCTCTCCAGATTTGGTAAAAATGATCAAAAGGATTTGACTTTAGGTCAGTTTTATCTTGCTGGTGCTGTTGCTGGTATAGTTAACACTCCTATCACTTCGCCTGTTGAACAGGTCAGAATCATTTTGCAAACTCAACCTTCTGGTGAAAAAAGAATCTTCCACGGTCCAAGGGATGCTGTCATGAAGATCTATAAATCGCACGGCTTCAGTGGGATCTTTAGAGGGTTCAACGTTACGATGTTAAGAGAAGCCCAAGCTTATGGTGTTTGGTTCTTGACTTATGAATTTTTGATCCAAACGGTGATGAAAACAAGAGGGATTGTAAGAAGGGATATCAGTACTCCTGAATTAATGGCATGTGGTGCTCTAGCAGGTGATGCACTGTGGTTGGCTTCTTTCCCGTTAGACGTTATTAAATCCAAATTACAAAGTGAATACAGATTTGGCAAAGAACAAAGATTTCCAAATGCCAGAGCTATTGCTGTTGATATTTGGAAGAATCAAGGGTTTAAGGGATTCTGGAGAGGTATTGGGCCTGCTCTTATTAGAGCCATTCCTTGTAGTGCTGCTACTTTCACCACTTTTGAGTTGACCTTGAGGGTTTTGGGATAGTGACCATGTTCTTTTGATATAATATTAACCTCTAATTGTTCACAATCTATAGAGATGAGTTTTTCATCATAATATATAATATTGATTATGCAGATACTAAATCCAACCCTTGTTCCTAGATAAATCAAAACTTTGGGTGCTCCTTGAAGTAGACAATGGTAATTGTGGAAATAACGCTTTATCACCGTACAAGTTATCCAATTCACCATCTTAAGCTTATTCATGTTTCAGAAACATCAATGGCATCCTTCATAGGTTGTTTATCGGATTGTTGTTCAGACTCTGAGATTTTCAAGTATTTGTCACTAAGATAAACAACAACACCAGTGGAAAGGGCCGCATATAATCGAATGTTCAAAGGAAGTCGAAGCCAACGTTGCCATAGAGAGTTTGGATTTCTGATCTTGGTGTATTTTTGGGAGTTGCGAGTTGCTTGTTGTACAGGTTTATGGACTGTTTTCTGTGACATATTTGTTGCTTCTATAAATCAATTGTGCTTTGTTGACGTTGATATTCTCTTGAACTCAGCGGTAAACTATGGTTTGATTTGATTTTGCCCCGCAAATATCCGCGCCCCATTTCTACAAACAACAACAGGAGTTAGAAGCACCAGCACTCTGTGTTCATCAGCCTGTAGACACTGTAAGTCCTTCTACATTTAACTACATCTCACATCGAAAAGAAAGTGAAATCAAACCAAGCATTTCTAGCTTGTAAATGTCTATACCTAATGCGTCCTGTCAACACATCCAGCAATTTCTCAAAGCCGTCCAGGTTGGCTACTCAGTCCCTGCGATCATCTCCACCACCAGACTCTGTAAAGGACCATAATCCTTAGAAGCAATCAACCCAAACTCATCAGCGAACAACAAGAAGTGTTTAAAACTGGTGTTCAAAAGCGTGTTGACACCCAACTCGATAACCTCACTGAAATGATGACAATAAATATGCGCATAAATTCTGAATAATCTCTTCATGACGGTTCTCACCAATGGCTGGAACTGAGGAGGGAAAGGCTGGTTGAGTTTTGAAGGAAAGATGTTCTCGTCATCGAATAAAGATTGGATCCATAACATCAAACATTCAACGTATTTCGGAGCACTGACAGAAACAGGCTTGGAAATATTGGAATCTTGCCACAAGTATTCGTATTCACTCGTGGCAGTCATACGAGGACACGTCTGTGGAGAGCAAAACTCTGTGATTGTACCATATAACATGTTGAGCTGGTTGTAGAAATCAACAACATGGACTGCCAACCATTCGTTCAAATCTTCATCTCTTGGCAACTTCACGGCCTGAGCCAAAGCTGATCCGGACCCGAGCGTGGACTCAACTATAGATTTGATATCCTTGTGTGATGTAATGGAGTTGTTGTTCACAGGTGCTGGTTTACTTGTAGAATGACGTGGAGAAGATGATAACGTTGGAAGAGGTGGTCCTGCTGGGGCTTGATTGTAGAACGAAGAAGCGCTAGATTCTAACCCATTAGGCTGTGCTTGAGGCTGCCTTCTGAAACCTCTTGTTGTTTTGATCGTATGTCCATTGTTTAAGTGTCTAGGAAGAAAGTCTTGGTGTTAGTATATTGATACGTTGTTGAGCGGGCAAGCTATCTTTGTGTTGCAAAGAGGGACGTCAGCGATACGTACAAGCTCTGAAAAAAGGAAGACATGTTCGATATTTCTAGTTATGTGACGTAGTGATGTAAGGGGTCTATATGATATTAATTGTAGAGATGTATGTGAATGAAAATGGACTTTGTTTTCAAGCTTATTAAACCATTTGTGTAACTGTGCCTTCGCTTTCGTGTTTGGGTTTTTTGGTCTAAATTTTCTGGACCTCGCTTAATGTTTACAAATTTCCCAAATTGGAACATCCTGCATGAAATTCGAATTTCAAATTTTCCGTTTCTGTAAAACTGCTTACAATTAAACCAATATTGTCCTATTGGGGAAAGAGTGAATTCAGTTCGAGTTAGGAAATTAATTTCAACAATTCTTCCATCACAGGAATAATTGTCAAATCCACACAAAGGATAATCAAGAAATGAACCTTTGCTCATTTTAGTGCTGGATCGATTAGACTATAAAATAATTATTCTCAGACCTCATAAGTTGCATCTCCAGATTTTCTTTGATTCGATAATCAAAAAGAATCTTTGGGTGAAGCTTACTGTTATTTACCGCTGAGGTTTCAAACCCACGAGAGTTAGAATCACCAAATGTCTCTTAATGTCATCATTCCAAGAATAGTCAAAACACCAGGTGCTGCATCACAATCACCAGCTGAAGATTCTTCATGACACGTTAATTAAACTCCTCCTCCTTCACGACGGTTTTCCTGTTGAAGTTTGTGATTTGCTGATACTGTGATCAAAGATAAGAGGAGGCATGTGATCAGACAGATGGGTAGGAATTTCGCGACTTCCGAACAAACAGATCGGGCCGATAAAAAAAATTTAATAGGGTGCAGGGCGCTTAGCCGAAAATGAAGAGTTAACTCTTTTCTTCTAAATCTTTTAATATTATTATATACCAGGAAAGCTTATTATTTCTAATACTAAAAGAATCAGAAAATGGGTCGTAAACTACAAGGGCGTCTTAAGCAGAAAGGTCTAGCTTCAGCTTTAGTCCGTCACAAAGCCAATGAAAAGCATCAGAGTAAGATCCACAAGAAGAATACAGCAGAGAAACCAATTTCCAAAAAACTTCAAGAGTCCAAAATCCAACAGAAGATTATATCTCAATCCCGCTCCATTGTTCCATTCTCCAAAGAAAACTACGTTATGCTTGTTGGTGAAGGTGATTTCTCCTTTGCTGTGAGTTTGTTGAGGAATGAATATATCCTTCCTGAAAGATTGTTAGTGACGAGTTTTGATCATTCTGTTAAGGAATTACAATTGAAATATCCACATACTTTTGACGAGAATTACAAAATTTTAACAGAGGAATATAAAGTGCCTATCAGATTTAAGATCGATGCTACTAATTTGATAAAGACTTTAAAAGTCAACGCTAAGAATATCTCCACTGTTACTGGGTTTCCTAAAGTGGATTATGTGATGTTCAACTTCCCACATACTGGTCGTGGTATTAAAGATCAAGATAGAAACATCAGAGAACACCAAGTGTTGGTAGATGGTTATTTTAAATCCTGTGTTGAACTGTTCAAATTATATCAAACTTCTTCGATTCTTAAATCCAAGAATTCCGATATGAATCTTATCACTACGGCCACTACTACGAATCCAAGGATCATTCTTTCTGTGTTTGAAGGTCAACCGTACGATTTATGGAATGTCAAGTCTCTTTCCAAATCTCATGGTTTGAAAGTTGAAAGATCTGGTGATTTCCAATGGGATAAATTTGAAGGATATGCTCATAAAAGAACAAATTCCGAACAAAATACTACGAAGGTTGCTAGTGAAAGAAAGGCTAGAATGTATGTTTTTGAAAAGTATAGAAAACCACAAGATGGTAAGAAGAAGAATGAAGAAGATGATTCTGATTCGGAATAATTCTTGACATTTAATACAGGCATGAACTATACAAGTTGGACTGGACAATTTCCCATTAAATTTATTTTTGTAGTGGTCCGCAGGATATTCCGGAACCATTATCACGTGTAAATCATCGAGCTCCGGAAATGCATTAATCCGCCCGGACAAGTCATACCTGTTAAGTGTTGAAATTACCCGCGCCCGGGAATGAAGCCCTAACCAGCTTGACTCCATTCAAGAAGACAAATAAGGAAATTCTATTATTTTTCTTTAGTCATGAAAAACTAATTCTTAGGCTTTCATGATCAGTCTGTTAATTATAACTAGGATTGACAATCCTACTTTATCAGTGTATAATTTAAGTATACCTGTTTAGAAAAATACTATCCATTTAGAACATTTCAATCGGTGCTCTTACAGATAATCTGCCAACTTTCCACGGTAAAACCAGCTTCACTCCCCCACTTTTATCAGCGATGCATTGTAGTTTTAGATTGCGCGTGTCTTTGCAGGGAAGTTTCGTTTTTGTGGCATCCACAGTGTGCAACTAATTCATCAACACAAAAAACCAACGCACACAAGGAGCTCACAGCAACAGAAAACAGATGTTTTTTCCCTTAGAACTAAAGATCCTAAGGCCACTTGCCGCCATTACTATAGCTCCAAACATCCTCTACACCACATCTCTAAACCAGGCGCCATGAAGATCAAATTAACGCCTTTCAAAAATCTACTCCTCCATATTAAATGGAAAATTAAGGATGAGGATTACTACCAAAGGCTCATCTTCCTGAAAGTTGCCCGTCCAAACATTGAAGAATACCATACTGCTTTAGGGAAGGTCTTCTCCTTTAGAAAAGCCGGCCTTCGGGACATG